>QANZ01026256.1:38141-54477 GCA_003254925.1 Chamaecrista fasciculata | reverse complement strand
GGCCCCCCCCCCCCCTTTTTTTTTCTTTTTTGCTGATTTGGCTAAAATTAAAGATGTGGCACTTTTTTTTTTTGTTTTCAACATAACCGATGCTGACGTGGTAGTTAACATACCACATAAGCACTTAACAACCCAAGTCACCCCCCTAACGTGTCACATAAGCTTTTTTGGACTGTTGAACAAACCGAGGGACTAACGTGCAATGATTCTGCATAATTCAGGGATCGAGTTGTACAAATTCATAAATACAAGGACCAAAATACCAGCGAGTGCAAAATTCAGGGACCAAAATGCTAGTTTACTCATATAACAAATGAAATTGAAATGATTATCTACTATTTATATTGTCACCATTGTACAAAAGGATAACAATAAAATAAATTGATGTGGGTTCCACCACTCATTTTTCTGATTTGCATTTAGACAATAATGAGAGTTTGATTATTAGAACACCCAAACTTTTAACAATAAAATTAATATTTATGTTTAACATTTTTGAACGGTTGTAATTGATAAAAATATTTTAAAGTCTTTTGTTTCAGAATATTAAAATTAAGGGATTTTTAGAGTGGATATAAAAAGAGGGTAAATTACACTTTGGTATTAGGTAGTTTGATTACATTTCACTTTGGTACCCTGTTTAAAAAGTGATATTCTGGTACCTTGTGGTATTCTCCATTAGCACTATGGTACCCTAAACTTTAATTTCGTAGGAATACTATTAGAACTTGGCATTTTTGGGGCTATATCTTATTTTGACTAACTTTGGGGGATAAAAGGAAATTTTATGCATAAAATAGAGGCTGAAATTATTAAAACACCCAAAAATATTTAAATATCTTCAAAATAATCCTTAAAAACATAAAATTCTAGATATATAATTTCTTGACACAATATATTTCGTTGGATTCGTTGTGATGAGTAGATTCTAGATATGCAATTTATTTTTAAAATTTTTATTTCCATTCGTTATTATTTTTTACTCGAAAGTGTTATATAGACAATCTAAACATTTTTTGTAATAGTATTGAAACCTACATGTTTTTAAATTTGAGTGAATTGCTTGTCTATTGTAAAATGTTGAGGATAGATACCATAATTAAGATGGTTGAGCTTCTAGAAATATCAAAATGAAAAATTAGAAACAGGAAAAGAAAACATATATCATACATAAAAGAAAAGTAAAGCAATGTCGTCATTTAGCCGAAATCGTCGTTTGACCCAATATCGTTATCTAGCTAAAATAATAGTTTAATCCAATGTCGTTATCTAGCTAATAATGCCATTTGATCCAATGTCACTTTCTTAATTTTTTTCAACTATACATAAAAGAAAGTAAAGCAATGTCGTTGTTTATAGCTGAAATCGTCGTTTCATCCAATATCGTTATCTAGCAAAAATAATAGTTTAATCCAATGTTGTTATCTAGTTGTGATTGTTGTTTGATCCACTGTCGCTATGTAGCTAATATTGTCGTTTGATCCAATGTCGTTGTCTTAAAGTTATTCAATTATATATAAGTGTGGTAACCAAAAGACATTTCAACATTCACATTTTTTTTAACAAAAAAAAAATACACCATGGGTTTTGAGAAGGGAAAGGAAGATGAAGAGGAAGAGGAAAATGATCCATCATGGATGAGGCTTATATATCTATCTCTATCAAATCAATGATGTACCAAAGGTATATATCTCTCTCTATATTAATATATTTCAATTGGTGTATTATTCCTGTCATATTATTTCTTCTAAGTTATATGAGTGTTCAAAATCGAACTAAATTAATCTTAGCAAACTAAATTAGATAGTTTTATATCAAAGTCTTTCAAACAAGGCTTTTATATGTTGCACTCTTAAAAATGTGCAGCATCTACAATTGATCACATTTTAGGAGTTGTAAGTTTGTATTGCTATGATCTATCAAATAGATTAGTTATATATCTCTATCAAATCAATGATACACCAAAGGTATATCTCTATCAAATCAATGATACACCAAAAGTGAATGCATAGTTTCAGATGATTCTTTTTTTTTTTTCACAACTTTCGAACAACGGCGGTCTCATCCATCCATGATTGAAAGAATACTCAATCATTTTATTATTATTATATAGGAAAATTCTAAAATGTAAAGTGGGGTATGCAAACAATTGCGAAGTGGCGTAATCTCCTTTTGTTAAGTAATTTAATGCTGAAAAATAATAAAAAAAAACTTTTTTAACCAATCGATATCTGATATTTTATAGATACTCAAAATATTTGAAAAATAATGAATATACGATAAAATATTTTGTATCTATAATCGAATATATAAAATATTTTGCACTCAATATATGTTAATTAAAATAAATTAATTTTAAAATGATAAAAATATAATAAAATATTTATATTATAAGATATCGAATATTAAGTACTCTAAGTCTCTAACTATTTATTCATTTTGAATAAATGTCGAATAATTAAAGTGATATTTATATCCATTCAATATCAGATAATTTTTTATTTTTCCTACAAATCAATATCTAATATCTAACAAATTTTATATGTGTTTTACAGGTAAATCTGAACGGGTAGCTTGATTACGAGATTGGGTCCTCTACATTTCTTTCTCCCTCATTCTCTACAAAAAATGTAGAGAAGGGAAATGTAGAGGAGCCATTTTCCTTGACTACCTATCTAAATTGTCACCACTAATCTCTTTCCATATATATATATGTAGAGAAATTGGATCTTCTAAATTTATCTTCTCTAAAGTCCTTTGTATTTAGATAATCTCTAACTGTATGATTTCGTGTTCGCTTCTAAGATTGTGAATTATGATCTTGCATTTGTATACTAATAATAAAAATTCCACTTTGATCCAGACTTTTAGATTCAATTGTGTAACTGTAAAAAAAAAAGGTCAGAATGCAAATTTGGTGCTATATCTTGTGCTCAATTTTGAACTTAGTCCCGTATCTCTTTTGTTACACTTTTGGTCTCACATCTTTGGGTCAAGTGCATATTTGATTTCATATATTTGCAAAAGGTTCCACCGTTAGTTTCACATGACCAAAAAACATTGGACCAAAAGTGAAACAAAAAAAATGTCAATGGTAAAAACAAAAAAAACAAATCTAACATAAGCTCAGGATCATGATGAAAACACCAAAATGTCCCAAATAAGAGAAATTAGATAAAGTTCAAATGACATGATGTTATACTAAATTGTCTTAAATATTTTAGACTAATGGCATCATCCACTTTTAAACTCATATACAAGTTTGGCAGTACTCTATCACACAAATTTGGATCAAAACAATCGAATTTCAACAGTTGGCAATACCCGATTTTGACCAATTATAATAGAGAGAGTATTAAAAATAATTTTTTGCATAACTAATCATTGAAGAGAGAGAATGTAATTCAAGCTTAGCTTGTGATTGGAGGAACCTCATAGCAAACATATAAAGAACCGCATATAAGTTTTTTCTTTCTTATTTTAGGTGTTGATTTCATGTCTCTTCTAGCCAAATGGGCTTAATCATCTCTCACCTTAGTATATTGTTTCTTCTTGCATATGTATAATCATCAGCCAATAAAAGTTGGTCCAGTTGGTAAGTAATTGGCTCATAACTCACAAGGTTGTGAATTTGAATCCCGTTGTTGAATATGTGAGAGCTTTATTGATAGGCAATTTATAAATACCTTTATAAGCGCTCAAAGAGCCTTAACCTTAGTGAGCCACCGGAACTCAACTCACCGACACTTTTTTGTAAATATATATATATATATATGTATATAATCATGACCAATTTGCATAATGTTTATTAATTAGTGTAAGGTTATGGTCAAACATTAAATTATTTGTGACAGTAAATACTTTGGTTTGTTTAAATGATTGTGATAACTAAAAGTACTTAGAGTCTCGTATTTTTTTAAACAAAAGTTTTATCAATTTTAAAGAGCGAATATTAAAAGTAATGATTCTAATTCGAGTATTGATCATATAAAAAATTTAAAGATTTTTTCGTAAATTTTTTTTTGTGAAACAATGAGTATCCCTCGTCTATCCGTGTAACGGTCTAGACGAAGACTAATCTCATTCGAGCCTTGACCTTAGTGAGCCACCAGAACTCAACTCACCTACACTTTTTTTTTGTAAAAATATATATAATCACGACCAATTAGCATAATGTTTATTAATTAGTGTAAGGTTATGGTCAAACATTAAATTAATTGTGACAGTAAATACTTTGGTTTGTTTAAATGATTGTGATAACTAAAAGTATTTAGAGTCTCGTCTTTTTTCTTTAAAAAAATTTTTTATCAGTTTTAAAGAGCGAATACTAAAAGTAATGATTCTAATTCGAGTATTGATCATATAAAAAATTTAAATATTTTTTCATAATTCTTTTTGTGAAACCACGAGTATCCCTCGCATGTCCTTGTAATGGTTTAGATGAAGACTAATCTCATTCGAGCCGGAGAGCGAACAATTTAAAGCCCTCTCAATAATGTCGAATCTAGAGATATTTTGAAAATGTTAACTCTAATAAAAATGTCAACTCTAGTTAAAATTTTGAAAGCTATATATTTTTTAAATGGAATGAATTCGATTTTCTTTTGAAAATGTTCTATATAACTACCCTAATTAAGATAGTGGAGCATCTAGAAATTAGAAATGTAGAAAAATAAGAAAAAGAATATATAGTACATAAAATAAAATAAAACAATGTCCTTATTTAGCCAAAATCATAATTTGATCTATTGTCGTTTTCTAACTAAACCTGTAGTTTGATTGGAAGCCGTTGTCATTGTCTTAATTTTATTTAACTATATATAAATGTTGTAACCTACAAGCTATTCAACATTCACATTTTCTTAAAAGATACCACGAGTTTTGAGAAGGGATCTGAAAAATCCTTTGGAGAAGAAGATGAAAAAGAAAAAGATGCGTCATGGTCGAAGCTTGTACATATATTTTTCATCTATCTCTATCAAATCAATGATATACCAAAGGTATATATATATTATATAAATACATTTCAATGAGTGTTTTGTTCATTTTCTATTAATTCTTATATAAATAGGTATTCAAAATCAATCTAAATTAATCATACTAAACTAAACTAAATCAAGCTAAGCAAAGTATGTTATATTTAGGCATGAGATACATATGTCAAAGAAAGAGCAAGCTTGTTTGGCAATTGGTGTATTTTTGAAGAACCAATGGTGCTTGGGGAGCCATGAAATTACGCCAAAAACTTGAATTAAATAGCCGCAAGCTCGAGCAGACTTTCTTGTTGAGAGAAGATCGTCAATATCTAATGGAAGATTAGAAAATGAATAAAGAACATATCAGTATTTTAGAAAAAGGAAAATATATTGTTCTAACATAAACAAGATAATAATAAATTCACATAAAAGAGAAACAATGATATTGTCTCAAAAGAGAAAGAAAAAGTCATATTCAGCTTTCCCAGTTCTTTCGTCCCAAAATTATGGGAATAGTTTTTTTTCAATTGAACTATGCATCTTGCTCTCTCTCTCACCCCTCTTTTTTATGATCTTGCATTTGTATACTAATAATAAAAATTTCACTTTGATCCAAACTTTCAGATTTAGTTGTGTAACTGTAAAAAGAAGGTCAAAATGAAAATTTGGTCTATATCTTGTATTCAATTTTTAATTTGGTCTTGTATATTTTTTGTTGTGCTTTTGATCCCCTATTCTTGGGTCAGGTGCAGATTTGGTTTTATATCTTTGTAAAAGGTTCCATCGTTAGTCCCACCTGGCCCAAAGACATGAGACCAAAAGTGAAACAAAAAAAAGGCCAATGGTAAAAAAAAAAACTAACATAAGCTGAAGATCATGATGCAAACACCAAAATGTCCCAAATAAGAGAAATTAGATAATGTTCAAATGGCAGAATGCTAAATTGTCTTAAATATTTTAGACAAATGGCATCATCCACTTTTAAACTCATACGCATGTTTGACAGTACTCTATCACACAAACTTTGATCAAACAATCAAATTTCAACTGTTGGCAATGCTCAATTTTGACACATCATGATAGAGAGAGAATTGAAAATAACTTTTTGCATAACCAATCATTGAAGAGAGAGAATGTAATTGAAGCTTATGCTTAGAGGAATCTCACAGCAAGCATATAAATTTTTTTCTTTCTTATTGTAGGTGCTAGTTTCATGTCTCTCGTAGCCAAATGGACTTAATCATCTCTCACCTTAGTATACCATTGATCTTCTTGCATATGTAGATTTAATGATTTAATATTTTGTATTATTAGTGTTAGTTAATTAAATTTATAATAAATTTGAATCTATTAATAAAAGGAATTAGTATATTACACTGTAATGAACTCATGTTTAGATTTTTTTTGTTTTTGCAAACAATGCTTATATTATATATCTAATAATATATTTACAATGGAGAGTATAAAGGAAAATATAATTAATTAACCAACAGTACTAATAATGCAAAATATTAAATCATTAAATGTACATATATGCAAGAAGAAACAGTATACTAAGGTGAGAGATGATTAAGTTCATTTGGCTAGAAGAGACATGAAACCAACACCTAAAATAAGAAAGAAAAAATTTATATATATACAGTTCTTTATATGCTTGCTATGAGGTTCCTTTAATCAAAAGTTTCAATTACTTTTTCTTTCTTCAATGATTGGTTATGCAATTTAATATTCTCTTTCTACCACGATTAGTCATATAGAACAAATTTGTTACGTGTCTTATTTTCATTAGAAAATATAAAGATCAGAATTGAAAAGTAATTGTTGCATGCTTTTTGAAGGCAAACATTGTTTTGCATCCTAACATTCATAAAATTGGCTAGAAAATCCACCAATGCCATATCAATCAATATCCACAAGACGCTGAATTGAATATCCCTTCTACGATTAGAACCATCGGAGAATTTGCATTGTAAATTTCAATCCTACTGACGTTCTCAGAGCAAAGAACAATACCATTATTGTAATAGCTTTAATTTTTTCTTGAATTTCACCTGTAAACTACAGATACAAAAGGTTAAAATTCTAAATAATAACATCTTAAGTACATACAGCTATGGCCAAAATTTAAAGCAATTTGTTGAAGTTTGAGACTACTGAAGAGGAAAGACATGTATATATGTAGGTTACGAAGTTGAAATTAATTCTAGGATGCATCCCAAAGTCATGTGATTTTGACTTTTTTACAGTATAGTTATCAAAGCATGACACATGGGCATGGAGACATATATATATATATATATGAGATATATGAGATGAGATATGAGATACTCTGATTAAGTGAATTTCATTGAGTTAGCTAGTCTATATATGCCAAAAGATGGTCCCCAATATGTAGATGCAAATGTTAAATCTAATATTTCTAAGAATCTTAGTTGGAAAAGTTAAAAAAAATAAAATATCAGTGCTTCTTATGAAACGTTCAAAGTGGGACCTAACTTCGATGGTACTAAAAGTAGTGGTGGGAAATATCCAAAGAAAAAGTATGCATGATAAAACACAGAGGTCAAGTATTGTTTATAATATCCCAAAGTGATATGCTTTGGAGTTTTATTTTAAAATTTCATATAATTCCAAATTAAAATTCATATATAGATATATATATGTTTAACTCATGTAATTAATCACCGATATAATTATAAGTTCAGTCTAGCTCAGCTCTTGCTTAGAAGCTGCTTATATATATAGAGAGAGATATCCTTGCCGAGTCACTCTCCTCGTGGAAACAATAATTAGTATAGAAAAGTTCAAATTTTTAATCAAGGCCTATATATGTACTCAATCTGTGTATTGTAGAAGAATGATAACCAATTGAAATGGGATTCAATTAATCTCTCAAATTGAATTGATCTGCTGGCTTTCTTCTAACATTTTATCTCAAAAAGTATACCAATCTCGTTATATATACATATTACATACAGCAACATGAATGAATTTATAGCTAGGATAATTCTAATTCACAATTATATATAAAGCACAGAGTTTGGAATTATTGTTCATCGTGAAGAGGTTGAATTAGGAAGAAACTGAAGAATTAACTTCTCCATGCCTTTCCGGTGGATATCAAATATGTAGGGATCTTACGGTGTGTGATATAGGCTAAAATCTCAAATCAATCCCTTATCTATGAGGTGGATTTCAAATTGAACCTTTGTGTTTTATTTGTTTTAGATTGGTCCTACATTTTTTTATAATTTTTCAAATTGGTCCTTAAAATACTGAGTATGGTCATATCTCTCTTGTTCCAAGTTTGACTATGACGAATTCAGAGTTTCGGGTATTTTGGGGCCATCAACTTCAAATTGAGTCTCGAAAGTGGATAACTTATTTCACAGTCAAATAATAAAAATTGATCATATCTCCCTCGTTTCAAATTTGAAACTTTGTGCTAACTTTTGAAGAGTTTTTTTCTCTTCTTAGTTGAGATCGTTAAAAAAAAAAGGTCAAATCACATCTTAAAAATAAGTTTAGTATCAATTTGAAACATCATGAAAATATGTAAGACCAAATAAAACAAATAAAACATAAAAGGAGCAATTTGAAAGTCACCCCACATAGAAAGGACCAATTTGAAGTTTTGGCCTATGTTAAATATTATAAGTTTATATCCGTTGTTTGATGGAAAATATGTAACACTATAACATTCAAATAGTACATTTTTTTTGCCTGACTCCAATAGTACCTTTGGTATGCTATCTTTTGACATATGTAGTATAATAAAAAAAAAGGATTTATCTAATATGTGCCTCAGGACATATTTTAAGGTTTCTTCTGATTGGTTAATAGAGCATCTCATATCTTGAAATCTACGAAAATTCATTTAAAAGATAATTTTTAATGTTTGAAAACTCACTTGACCAATTAAAAGAAACCTTAACATGAGCCATTAAGGCACATTTAGAAGGACCTGAAAAAATATTTTGACGTCTGTGGTGTAACAAACAAATCTTTTGACGTATGTAATGTAACAAAAAAAAAAATATTTTGACATAAAAACAAATCTTCCTAAGAAGTGGTTCCCTTACTAATCCATCTTTTCACCAACAACATCTATCTCATATTAATTGGATCTCACATTATTAGCGATGACATCATCATATCATTCTTTTTGGGTCAATAGGATCATACCACGGTTTCTAGGATGAGCGCCATGCCACTGCAACCTCTGTAATGTTGGGAAGTCATCTAAGCCCAGAGACCCACATTCTCTAGAAGATTACAAAGTTGCAAAATCACCGCAATAGTTTTTATTTTTTGCATCTGGGTCCCTAAACTTTAACTCTTAAGGACTTGAATGAACTTTGTAAAAGTATTTGGGAGCAAAATTTAGTTTTATCCAAAGTTGAAATTAAGAATGAAAGAATTACAGAACATTCCAAATTTGGAAAAAAGTTGCAATTTAGTCCCTAGAAAAGCTTCGAACCGTTGGTTTTGGATGATTTTCATAAAAACAAGAATGTCTTTGGAGGATACCTCCATTGTTTATCCGAATCAAGATTCTACCTTGAAATATCATAAAATATCCCAAAAAATGTTCAAAGAAGATGAGGAAAGAAGAGATTCAGACTTAATTAATTTAATGTATAACTCACTTTGTTGGGGGTCATTTTGTAATTTTCTCCTATCTTTTCTTTTATTTTTTAATGACAAAAGTACTCTTGGTACCTCAAAAGTATAGGGTCAATTTTAGTTATACCTCCAGAGTTTTTTCAAGGTTCAATTGTACATTTAATGTTTCATATTTGAATCAATTGTACTCCCAAATTGGGTGTATAATTGACACAAAAAAGAAAATATTATGGGTATAATTGACCCAAAAAACTTTGGGGGTATAATTGGAACTGATCTCAAATTTGGAGGTACCAAGAGTACTTTTGCCTTTTTTTAGTAAAAGAAGATGGAAGGAAATGACTCAAGGATTAATGATGAAACTTCTTGGTAATTTTGAGGACCAAACCAAAACAAAAAATCTCTTTAGAACTAAAATGTAATATTGGGAAAATATTATGCACTAAAATAAGGTTTTCGACAATAAAATATGATAAAATACCTTTTTTGGGAACAGAAGACAAGGCCTAAAGGCCAAAAGCAAAGCAGCAAACAAACAAAAAACTAAAAGCCCCTAGGCAAAAGGGCTCTCATCCTGTCCTCAGTAAGAATTAACCCCAAACAATGAGGGGAGAATGCCAAAAAATACAATCAATATCCAAAGACATGCCCAAACTAGTAAGAGAGTCTGCAGCCCTATTCCCTTCACGGAACACATGGCTAAACCTAACAATCCACTCCTTCCTTCTCCACGAATTGATATAGTGCAAGAGAGATCTCCTGGACGCTGAGGTAGCCATGACGTTGTTAATCAAATTAATAGCACAATGGAGTTAGATTCCACAAGAACACACATGAAGCCCATATCCCAAGGCGTCTTAAATCCTTCCAAAATTCCCCACAATTCGGCCTAAAAAATGTTGCATTTACCCAGCTTCTTCGCAAAACTACAAAGCCAATTCCCAACTAAATTTCTAATGAGACCCCCACAAGAGGCCAAGTTGGAATCTTTACAAAATGAAGCATCTATGTTAACTTCCACCCAGCTAAAATCCGAAGGCCACAACGAATCAGGTTAGAAATCTCCAAACTTGAACCACATTTCCTTTTTATATCATAAGACTCAGACTGTGGAAATAATATTAACCCACCACCCAACAACCCTTAATGGTTCCGCAGGAATCACAAAATTCACATCAAAAGTTCTCTAATTGCACCATTTCCAGAGCAACCAGCATAGGACACCAAAAGTAGTAGCCTATTAAGAGCCTCCCACATCAGAATCATCACTCAAGATCATCAGGAGCCAATCACGAAGCCCTAAATTAAAGAAGCTATAAACTTTCTTAGTAGGTATGATTTTAAGCCACAATTCTTTCGCAACATTACAATCTCTGATAACATGACTAGTGGTTTCATCATGACTGTCACAACTCACACATAGGACTGCAATTACTCCAAATAGAACGTCTAGCATTACTGTTTAATCTATCATGAGCACAAATCCATAGAAACATTCTAATTCTCTCAAGCCCACTCCACTCCCAAATAATCTTCCACCCAGAATCTTTGATACCTAGCCTATCTCCCATAAAATTTTGGTAGCAAGTCTTCACCGAAAAGTCCCCAGAACGATTGCCAAACCATTTATCTTATCATCAATACCAGACACAGGAGGATGCACCCCCCTCCACCAATCAACAATATCCATAGGAAGTAATTGACTAGCTTCTAAAAACCTTCAGTCACCATTATTCAGAGTCATATTAGCAACTTTAGCATCCCAATTAGGGATGAACTCCTTATTCTCAACAAAGTCACCAAGACGAGGGAAATCTTTTACCCACTTATCCATCCAGAAATCAACCTTCAACCCATCCCCAATCTCCCAACTACTAAAACTTTTAACTTTACCCCAAACATTCACCAAATCACACCACAACTGAGAACAATTACTACTTTTAGTTACCTCCAACCCAAAGTGACGCCCTTTGTTATACCTAAGCTTTAACACATCAGTCCATAACCCTTCTCCCCCGAGATAATCCTCCACACCATTTTAGCCAAAAAGCTTCATTCATACAACCAAGGTCTCTAATCCCAATACCCCTGATGCGGACACCCGTCGTAAGGTGTCAAACACGTCAAATTAAATTTATACTCGAGCCTCGCAAGTATAAACTATATTTATTAAAATATAGTATAGATGCTAACCCAAGGTCGAATCTCTCGCGGAACTTCGTGGTTAAAGACAACTATTATTTATATGAATGTCTATGAACTTAGGTGAGGCTATAAAGATAGATATAAGAACAATCATAATAAAGATGAAAAAAGAATAAAGATATCCTAGAGAATAATCATGAATTCCACCTTCCTAGTTCATAAAGATACGAAATTGAAGTGTCACTTTAATTATGTAAAGAACTATATTCAAAGGTATTAATCCGAAACTTCGAATATAATAACTAAGAACAATAACGAAATATATAAGATTAGGATCTATCACTCAGCCAAACTAGGTTATGAGCAATTTGTCAAGGCTCTTCAAGGCAATATATATTATTGCAGTATCGGAACAATAAACAAACAAAGAACAATCCTAATAATCATACTTTCTAAGATAGATAGAACACTCTTCATAGACCATGTTAAAAGAGCAAACTTTATTAATCGTGAGAGAGATAGACTCCAGGAATATCAAGGTCTCATTCCCTAACAAAATTATGAACTACCAATCCAAACATATAATTGTACTTTGGAAATAAAACACTTAGATCTAAGAACAATTAATGAACAAGCATAATTAAACAACAACTCCCTGGACTATGAAGAACGATGAACTCCGGCTTCCTTCATGATGCTCCTCTAGGATGAAGAACGTTTAGGCTCTCATCAAGGGAGACCTATTGATAGCTACTCTACTCTACTCTACTCTGCCTCCAGTTGAGGTGTTGTGGCGTTTCTCTATTGGGAATTGGTGATTTGAGAAGTGGAATGAGAGCTCTATTTATAGTCTTGAGCAGTATGCTTGGTCCCCAAGTTAAGGAATATGGGCCGTTGGATGGTATCTTGATATCTTGAATCTTGGCCGTCCAAATCATATCTTGGAGCTCAAGTTTACGTGCACTGTTGAAATTCTTCGCGTCTCAAGTCACGACGCATATTTTCTTGACATATTTGAGTGAAACACGCAATTTGGGCTTGCGCCGTCATGTGCGTCGGTGGCCCAATGTGGTGGCCCAAAACACGTTCACTACGCAGTTTTACGAAAACGCATCGTTCGGGTTCTCTAGAACTCCGATTTGGCTCATTCAAAGTGCGTTCTTCTCGTATCGAACCGTACTATATTCCCATGTCCTTAGATTTATTTAAGTCAATCATCTTGATCCTCGAACATCAGGGGATGACTTCTTACTTCTCGTTGATTATGGATGATTCCCTTTGGTTAAACTCTGTTTGGATATCTGAAACACTAAAAACCCATTAAATATCACTTATTTATAAAATGCAATAAATAAACGCTAAATAATCTATTTTATCCACTTTATTACTCCATACCTTGGTGCAACCCTTAGCACATTAATTGGTCTAATTACAATATATTATTATTTTAAACATATTAAAAGAAGGCCAAATAACTTGTTCATATTTGGGCTGATCACCCCCACACTCCCTAGCTTTAATCAGAGTGTTCCACCTAATAGGATCAAACTTATTTTCACAGAAATCGTGGCCCCAAATAAAGGCCCTTTCCTGTCTCTCAATATCATTACGAATAGAGGTAGGCAACCTAGGAACCATCTGATGGAGATTATGCCCTAGGGCCAATCATCCTATAGATATGTTGAGAACATATCAATTAATTTATGGAGATAAATTAATGGTTATCATATTATTAGCTTGTTTACTATGATAACAGTCCATGATTAATTATGAGATAGTTAATCTAAACTGTCCTTGGTCGCTCATTCGAGTGGGAACTTGAATCGAACCAAGACCAGCCTGACCTCGGTGCATGGAGATGCACGCACTAGATGCTGGGACGAGAGTCATGGTGCAATTATGTAAGGAGTTACAAATTGCTGGACCGACCCGGAGAGTTCTGCATGGGTTCAGTCATTAGCTGGTCTCTCTTGTACAATCTGTCATGATGCCCTTAGACCTGAGGTCTTGACTATTCCGGCATTACAGTTGTCAAACTTTGGCTTAGTCTAACGTTACTCGTAACAGGGTAGCCATAAGGGCTGAGTACGGGTTTGGTTGATTGTCGTGCTGAGGAATGTGGTTGGCCAAGATGGAATTTTGTCCCTCATAGAGATGGGAGATATTTAACTAGGCCCCTCGATGAGTCTGTCCAAGGAATGTGTGGCCACACTGGATATTAAGACTTACTCAAGAAATCGAGAAAGTTGAGGTTTGGATTTTGGATGACTTTCCCATGCCTGATCCTTACCAAAATATCGTAGGACAAAAAGGGATCTAGAAAAGATGGTACTAAGGTTAAGTCGTTTAGGGGTTAAACGATAACTCACGTGTTTTGGGTAGTCGTGATGGCTTGCTAGAGTCCGCTCTCGACTTGCGAGTCATGAGATGACTCACTGCCAACTTCACGTGGGGCCTGCTGGGTCACACACGAGCAGGAACCAGATGCCAAGCTGGGACACGAGNATGGCTTGAAATTTGAAATTCAAATAGATTTGATCTAGATTTCAAATGGATGAATTAAATATATTAAAGTAATATTTTAATTCATAATTTATAGGGCAAGTCGAAATTCTAGGTCTATTGGATTTAGAATATTAATTTAATATTTTAATTCAATAAACTAGAATTAAGATTTGGTGAGATTGACTTAAAGATATTATGGTAATTCTTTAATTCAATATTGTTGGAAAATAACAAATTAGTTCTTCAATATTGTTTGATTTATTAAATTCCAACAAATTAAGGAGGGGAGATGGCGCATGGCTTGGGGTGATTTTGGAAGATTTGATCTTCCAAATTGATTCTCCAAGATTGCATTTTGATTCCAATTTTAATATTATGGTAATATTTTAAATTGGAATTCAAGTCATATAATTTTGATATAAAGATATCATAATCTTATGGTTTGATAATTATATGATTTTAGGGTTTCCTAAATTATAATTATCAAAGTCCCCAAACCCTATAAAAGGAAGCCTAGAAGTCGACTTTAAAAACACAACAACTTGAGAATTGGATTCTTGAGAGAGAGCTAACCAAGAGAGAAAATTGGATTTTACTCTAGGTTAGAGAGAGTTCACAACTTGAGAATTGGATTCTTGAGAGTGAAATCACAAAAGGGTGAGAGCCTCATGCACATTAGAAAAGTCGACTTAGCCTAGTTCTTCACAAGGAAAATTCGATTTTGCCTTTGGTGAGGAGAGTGAGAAAAATCGCAGCCTTGCTTTCCTAGAGAGAGAAAGTGGCGCATAATATTAAAGAGTTTAATATTGTGTGACAAGGTTGTGTGGGATCAAGAATAAGATTCTTAATCAAGGCGCCAAACAGTTCTTGACAATTCAAGAAGAGTTCTTGAATTTAAAGAACACCGTAGATAAAGGTTCCGGATTCACTTGGAGAAGTGAAGGAGTCTAGCACCTAGTCATCTCCGAAACTGTTCGTGTGGATTACCGGCGGAGGAAGGACGCGTCACGTGGACTTCTTGGAAACGCCCCGTTCAACTAAACCGATTGAAACTCGTGAGGTATACCACTAACCAAAGGTTTTAAATTCAGCTAGCGGATCCGTTCGGGAATTCTAGGACCTAGGCGTTTAAAATTTTAATTTACAGTTTTTGCTTCCGCTGCCTTAGGCGCCTTGAATTCCCAACACCATCATAGGATGCACAGGCAGCGAATTAATAACAAACTTCACCAAAGCAGATCTTCCAGCAAGACTTAAGCATTTTCTTTTCCACCTTGGAAGTCATTTTTTTTCACATTATCAAGCACAAAATTATAGTTTCCAATGCGAGAATTATCTTGAAGTAGAGGGATTCCCAAATATCTACCCATATCCCCCTTTCATCAATACCCAACACACTAGAGACCACATCTCTCACCTCCTGATTCGTTTTAGGAGAAAAGAACATACTAGATTTGGCTTCATTCACCTTCTGCCCACAGATTTTACAAAAAACCTCCAAACAGCTCTTCATGACATTAGCTTGATCTTCAGTATCTTCCCCAAATAGAATTAAATCGTCATCAAACATCAAGTGGGAAATTTCAAGCCACCCTCTCCCAACTTTAATAGTTTTCCACACACCCAATCAAAGAGATTCCATAATGGTATGAGAAAGCTTCTCCTTGCCCAACACAAAAAGGTAAGGGGAGAGAGGATCCCCTTGCATAACGCCCTAGGAGGGAGTAAATCCTCAGTAAACGAGCCATTGCATATAATTCTAGAAGACACGAAAGTCACACATTGCATAACAATCCTTCTAAAATTCTTAGGCCACCCACATGATGGAGATTGTGCCCTAGGGCCAATCATTTTATTTATGTGTTATTTGAACATATATATTTTTGATTAATTTATAGAGATAAATTATGTTGTTATCATATTATTAGCGTGTTTACTATGATAGCGTCCTTGATTGATTATAAGATAATTAATCTAAAACTGTCCCTGGTCGATCATTCACGTGGGAACGTAAATGAACTAAGACCAGCATGACCTCGGTGTATAGAGATACATGCACTAGATGCTTCTCGAGAGCCATGGTG
>QANZ01026256.1:669-37254 GCA_003254925.1 Chamaecrista fasciculata | reverse complement strand
TAGTTCCCGTTTTCACTTGGGAAGAAGTGAAGGAGGCTAGCACCTAGGCATCTGCCAAACTGCTCGTGTGGATTACTGGTAGAGGAAGGACACTCTGTGGACTTCTCAAATTCGCGAATACGATAAGTCACCGATCAAAACTAGGTAAACATCCTTTCTAATCTGGTATAAACATAGTTAGTGGATCCTGGAAGGAATCACAGAGTTAGCTTTTAGTTTTATTTGCGTTTTAGTCCAAAATTTTCAATTTCTTCCGCTGCGCTCCCTTTGTGATTTCCCAACACCACACTCCTCAATAACTTTCTCAAGAAAACCCCACTTCATTCTATCATAGGCCTTCTCAAGGTCAATTTTAATAGCAAAATAGCACTTCCTCCCCTTCAGCTTCCATAGAATCTGAAAAACTTCTTTGTTAACAACAATATTGTCCTGAATATGACGAATAGGTACAAAGGTAGACTGATAGGGAGAGACCAAACTAGGCAACATAGGTTTCAACCGATTGAAAATGAGCTTAGAAATCACCTTCTAAATCACATTACACAAATAGATGGGTCTGAATTGATTAAAATACTCAGGCTTCTCCACCTTAGGAATTAACACAATAACAATTTTGTTAATGGCACTGAGATCAATTATCCCATTAAACATCTCCCTCACCATGTTTTTTGGCCTTCTTTTCATATGTTTAAAATGATAATATATTGTAATTAGACCAATTAATATGCTAAGGGCTGCACCAAGGTATGGCATAATAAAGTGGATAAAATAGGTTAAAAAGCGTTTATTTAATATACTTTATAAATAAGTTCTACTCAATGGTTTATTTAGTGTTTCAGATATCCAAACAGGGTCAAACCAAAAGGGAAACGTCTAGAATAAACGAGAAGATCACACAAGCACAAGAAACGCTTGTGTCTTTGGATGACCCGCCGGCACATGGTAGCGATTCCCGCGGCACACGTCTCTGAGAGTATATGACGTCAGCATGTAAGCTTCAGCGCAATTTTAGGCTCAGCCGTTACTTGAGCCGACGGCCCAACTAAGAAGTCTCACGGCACACGCAAGTAAAAGGCTAAAAGATATGTTTTGGATGGCCAGGATTCAAGATGTCAAGATATAGTCGAGATATTCCGCATATCTCGCTGTTCCGCGATCCTGGGCCGCCGACACATCCCGCGGCCCATAGCCAATTGAGTTCCACAACTTGTGGGCCAAGTCTATTATTCGTGCCTATAAATAGAGCTCGTCATTCCACGCTCAAAGCACCACGAAATCAAGTCACCACAAATAGTTTAGAATAGTTTAGAGTTTCTCTGCCTAGAGCATGAGTAACTAATTAGGTAGATACTTGAGGAGTGCCTCAAGGATGTGACTTTAGTTCATCATGTTCTTTATAAAGTCCAGATGTTGATGTTGCATTTATGAAGTATTCTCAATTCCTTCATGATAAGTGTTGAAGTTGTTTATACATTTGATTGATAGTTCAATACTTTATTAGGGATAAAACTTGATATTCCTGGAGTCTGTCTCTTTTACGATTAATAAAGTTTGCTCTTTAAACATGTTTACATGGTTGGTCCATGAAGAGTGTTGTATCTATCTTAGAAAGTAGGATTATTAGGATTGTTCTTCATTATTCATGTTTTTTCATAATCCGATATTGCAATAATAAAGATTGCCTTGAAGATCAATAAATAAATGCTAATATTTCCCTAGTCTTGGTTGAGTTATCTATCCTAATTATACATCTTTCATCCTTGTTTAATTGATTAGTGTTTCATCCTTGTTTAATTGATTAGTGTTTAATTATACATCTTTCAGATCATAGTCCTATTCTCTTCCTTCTTGATGGTGTGGAGAAGAGAAGTGGTCTAAGGCCTTTAAAGTTCGAGAAGATGTGGATGGAGCATGATGGCTTTTTGCAGTTTATTGAAGATAATTGGAATAATAGCAATGATGTGGTTGTTAATTTAAGGGATCTGATTGTGGAGTTGACAGATTCAAATTGAAAGGTGTTTGGGGATCTCGAAAGGAAGAAAAACTTTGTTTTAAGGAGGCTGGAGGGTATTAAGAGGAAAAGACATGTGGCTGAGAATGAGGTGGGTTATCTTTCTAAACTGGAGACGATGCTCCAGAGGGATCTTGATCATATTTTGCTGCCGGAAGAGATTCATTGCCATCAGAAGTCTAAATCTATGTGGATCAGAGATGGTGACAGGAACACTAGATATTATGATATTAAAACTATTGCTAGAAGGAAGAGAAGCAAGATTGAGATGATTAAAAATTCTGAGGGGGTTTGGATTGAAGATTGTGAGGAGATCAAGAGGACTGTTGTTGATTTCTTCATAAATCTTTTTGTTGATGATGGGCTTTTGGGGGATTATGATGATTTTCCTAAGGGCTTTGATGTTATTTCTGAGTTGAGGAAGAATAATTTGATTAAAGATATCTTTGATTTAGACATTAAGAATGCGATGTTTGCCATTGGAGTTGATAAGGCCCCTGGGGTGGATGGTTTTTCTGCTATGTTGGTCAGACACCCGTCGTAAGGTGTCAAGCAAGCCAAATTTAATAATACTCGAGCCTCGCAACTATTACTATATTTATTAGAATATAGTATAGATGCTAACCCAAGGTCGAATCTCTCGCGAAACTCAATGTGATGAGACTAAGAGAATTGTGATGAAGGTTGTAGTTTGTAATTTTGATTATCAAAGTGTCACGAATATATGAAAACAATACTTGAGAGAAACCCTAGAGATGGACTATCATAGTTCATAAAAGATTAAGAGCAGATAATTAATGTGCATTTAATTAACCATGTTCATTGATGTATTTATAACATTAAACACTAATCAATTAAACAAGATTTGTTTATTTTTTAAAAGAAAAAATCACATCTAATAAATATCTAATTGCGAAAAAATAAAATACACCCTTTCAATTATAGTCTAGCTATCATCTTTTTTATGACATTTTGGGGCATTTTATATTCATTTAAGAGTCAATTGCATGCCCATATCCCCTTGATAGAATATGGTGCATGAGGTTTTAAGCTTATTTGGACTAATTTTTGTTTGATTATGTGATTTTATCATGTTTATCTCTATGAATTATTTAATTTTGAGAAATCATGTAGTCTTTGATGGTTTTGGCAGGTTTGGATCATGTCTTAAACTTTGGAAATCTCAAGGAAGAGCTGAGGATGCGAGGATTCGAGCCAAATTCATGATAGCTTTGTTGCAATGCTGATTTGGCCTTCATCGGATCATTGCCGGATGCCTATCTGGCAAACAAACTGGTGAACCTGGATGTTGGTTTTTATTTTCTTAAGACGAAGCCCGATTTTAGAAGATCCAACCCGGCCCAACTTGTTTAAACCCGAAAATCAACTGAATTATGAAGTTTTAGTGTTATTTTCCTCATTAGGCAGCCTTCCCCCAACGTCTTGCATGTTCTTCCTCTACACTCTTTACCATTTTTATCCATTGGAGGCTCTTGTGGTGGCTATGGCTGGTGAGCTTGGGTTAGGGCTTGGTGGAGCTCTTTTCTTCACCATGAGCAACTGAATCTTCATGCCCAGAGGATAATCAAGGGAAGTTAGATCTTGGTTCTTCATTGGAGGGAGTTTTTCCCACACTTTACTTAGTTTAATCTAGGGTTTCTTCTTTTTATGGTATAGGAGATGAACTTTGATGTAACTATGAATTCTTGACTTTGTATTGAGGGTTTGGAATCATTAATTCCATTCACGCTTTATTGTAATTACTTGAGTTAAGTTTGATTCTTGATGATTATTATTAGTGTGTGATTACCTCTTAACAATTGTTGCAATTGTAGAGTTGAGTAACTCTCAATCTAAGTTTATCATCACTGAAATGAGATTTTTGGTTTATTTGTGGAATTGTCTTGTTTGAGATAGCTTCATGATTGAGTCAAGAGTCTAAATCTCTTGCTTAGGGACTATCTTAGGATGAGCATGTGTAGGGTACCTCTCATATTATTTTGATGTGATGATGGCCAAACTTGATCATTACAACGGGTGTTTTCTCATAGTTGTTTAACTCATTTATCTCTTGTTATCATTTTAACATTAGGTACATTTTAGTCCTTTTAAACAAAAACTACAAAATTATTTATTGCTTTGTTTAATTCTTGCATTATTAAATAGATAACTCTCAAAGAACATTTCCATTGCTTTCGACTAGTTAGTAAAAGTTTAACACTACTTTCCATTAAACCATTCAAGAAGGTTCCTGACCGGGCACCCATCGCAAGGTGCCCTTTGATGAACGAGTCAAGTAAAATTAAATTTATACTCGAGCCTCGCAATTATAAACTATATATATTAAAATATAGTATAGATCCTAACCCAAGGTCGAATCTCTCGCAGAACTTCTAGGAATTTTAACAATTAATTGTATCAAAAACAGGTCTTCGTGAACACGGGACAGAGGCTTATGAGAGTTAATTATAGTAACTAAGAGTGAAGAGTAAAGAACAAATTATCTGGTAAACGGTAACTAATGAACGAAGAACGCATCCCACGGAGGTATCTCGAACTCGGCCTTCCCTGCTCAACAAAATATAGTAGAAGATATCTTTAAATAGACAAGTTTATATGCCACACCCAATGATGTATTTACACTTAAACACAATCAATCAAGCAATGGTGGAGAATATAGGATTAAGATCGATCACCCAACCTAAACTAAGTATGAGTAATTTGTCAAGCTCTTCGAGACAATCTATATTATTGCCACATCGAAATAATAAACAAACAAAGAACAATCCTAACTATATCTCTAAGATAGATAGAACACTCTTTAGCAAACACACAAAGAGTAAACTTTATTAATCGTGAAAGAGACAAACTCCAGGGATGTCAAGGTTTCGTTCCCTAATAAAGTACTGATCTATCAATCATAATAATTGTATCTTAAAAGAAATACCTAAATCTAAGAACAATCATCAAATAAACATAATCTAAATAACGACACTTCTTGGACTAAAGAGAACATTGAGCTTGGCCTCCTTCATGATACTCCACCAGAAAGCAAAAGTGTTTAGCCTCTCATCATGGAGAAATAATCAAAACCTTGATTAGATTCCATATGAGGACTCTCAATAACTGCGCTCTGGAACTGCGAATTAGCACTAAATTGTGGTGTATTCGTCAAACTCGTGCTTTGAGAGTCGAATGTTGCTCTCTATTTATAGTGCTGAGTAGTGTGCTTGGTCCGCAAGTCAAGGAAGATTTTTTCCCTTGGGCCGTTGGTTGCGCCGACGGCCCAACACGAAGGTGCACCGAAATATCTGCGATATTTCGATTATATCTTTGTATCTTGAATCTTAGCCGTCCAAATTATATGTTTAAGCTCTGTAATATCCTACGCCGCGAGATTTCCCACTTGGGTCGTTGGCTCAAGTGACGGCGCAACGTAATATTGTGCTGAAGATTACTTGCTGACGTCACATTCCTCTCAGATGCTTGTGCTGTGGGATTTACCTTCTTTGCACCGGCGACTCATGCAACGGCGCAAGGAGTCTTTGCGCTTTTTGTTATCTTCTAGATGATTCCTTTGTTTTTTTTATAATTCTCGGCTGAAACACTTAACAAACGATTATGCAAAATCTTATAAAATACTTTAATAATAATAAATGCATAAAATAGTTGTTAATTTGTGGTTTTTATGCTATACTCAATGCAACACCTATGATATCAATCTTTAGTCATATCATGGCTAATTAGCTAAAAATATATATTAATAATAATACGATATGACCAAAAATATATGTTCATTTTGGGTCAGATCAGTTCCTCAAGAGAAACGACCCGAATTGCACCTCTATAGTGCATCATTTCCGGTTATTTGGCCACCTCACTACTTTATGAAAAGTCATTCAAGAAATATAATCATATTCACAATTATATTTAGCTAAACAAAATAGTGTTTAATCATCCACTCTCATGTCTTCTTGCATGTCAATAATTAGTTATAGGCAAAAGTATCATTTTTGTCCTCAAACTTTACATTAACTTTCAATTTTTTTGACAATATTTTTTTGTTGTCAATTTCATCATCAATATTTCACATTTTGATCAATTTATCTTTTAGGCCAAAGTGCGAATTTGGCCTTTAACTTTGCTCCAATTCCCAAATCAGTCCTATAACTTTTTTTGTCTTGAATTTGGTCATGTATCTTTGCTCTAGGTCCCAAATCAGTCCTATATCTTTTTTTTGTCTTAGTTTTGGTCCCATATGTTTTGAAAACATCCCACCGTTAGTCCTCTGTCTATTTTAAATTACAGTTTAGTCCTGAAAACTTCAAGTCACTTTCACTTTAGGCCCTGACTATTAAAATGATAGTGAAAGAGCCTCCCTGAAGATTCTCAAACCTTATATATTCGTCCCTAATCCATGAATTCTTCATGAAATGGATTAGAAATTCAAAAACAACACCAATTAAAGCAAATGACAGAGGGACCAAAACTGAAAACGAAGAAAACTTAAAAGCCACTGGAAAATTCCCCAAACTCGTCGGAAATTGCCGAGAAAGTCAATAACTCATCCAAAAGCCTCAATTCTCACTAAAATTGCCCCCAAATGCTTTAAAAAAGAATTTTCCAAAATCCAAACTTTTGTGGAAGGAGGTGATAGAAGAGATGTAAGAGATTTCAGAACTTCTCTCTCAGAATCACCGAATGTAAGGGAATCTTCTATCACCTCCCTCCTCAAAAGTTCGGATTTTCGAAAATTCTTTCTTAAAGCATTTGAAGGCGATTATTTGAGTGAGATTTCAGTGAGAATTGGGGTTTTTGGATGAGTTTTTGAGTTTCTCGGTGATTTCTGTACGTTTTCCAGTGGGTTTTAAATTTTCTGCGTTTTCAGTTTTTGTCCCTCTATCATTTGGATTTAATTTGTGTTTTTTTCCGCATTCTATTCCATTTCATGAAGAATTCATGGATTAGGGACCAAGATGTAAGGTTTGAGAATCTTCAGGGATGCTCTTTCACTTTCATTTTGATAGTCAGGGATTAAAGTGAAAGGGATTTGAAGTTTTCAGGACTAAACTATAATTTAAAATAGACGGAGGACTAACGGTGGGAGGTTTTCAAAACATATGAGACCAAAACTGAGACAAAAAAAGATATTGGACTTATTTGGGACTTGGAGCAAAGATACAAGACCAAATTCTAGAGAAAAAAAGTTATAAGACTGATTTGAGAACTGGAGCAAAGTAACATGACCAAATTCGCACTTTGGCCTATCTTTTATTTGCTCCTACTTTAGCTAAATATGAACAATAGATTCTCCGTAGCTAATGACATGTAATGTAAAATTGATACAAAAAGAAATTTAAATCATAACTCAAATTGAGAAATAATATGAAGTTTATCATTAATTTGTTGAAAGATGTTAGTTAAAGGATAAAATTGACCAAAATGTGAAATATTGGAGACAAAATAAACAATAAAAAAATATTCGAGACAAAATTAAAAATTGATGTAAAGTTCGGGGATGAAAATGATGCTTTTGTCTTAATAATATATTGTGGAAACAGTGCATGACTCTAATCCAATTTCATTCTCCTCCATTCTTTCGCATTTTTCTAATCAATTCCCTCCATTTTAAAATTATGCAAATAAAAAACTCTAATTTAATTCATTCAAACAAGGTGATGGAACACTACAAAAGGATATATATATATATATATATCTACATCAATATTTTGAAATCATTCTATAAAGAAAATAGAAAAAAATGTTCTTTTTTATGTTCGGTCTAAGCTTGTCAAATGTTACTCGTTATCTTTGGAGTAGGTTACAATCAAATGTTTTATCAATTTTTCTTGCAATTTTGGTCTCAAAAAGGTCTTTTAAAAGTTTTACTCATTCGTCTCAGTAATTAAATATAATTACATCTCTTTTATTTTAAATTTGAATACAATGAATCTATAGTTATATGTTGCTTTTGACAAGTTATTTCATTGTCCAATTTGGACCGGTAGCAAACAAAATCAAATTATGTTTGAAAATAAACTATTCGTTTCACAGCTAAATGAACAAAATTAAACATTTTTTTTTCATTTCAAGTCAAAAAATGAGATGACGGGTCTGAATTACAATCTACTACATTTTAATTTTTTTTTATCACAATATAAACGATAAGCAAAGTCAAATAATGGAATTAGGAAATAGTACCAATAGTATACTCTCAAGTTCACCACTACTTGCAAGAACCACATCATCATCGTGATCGTGACTCCCAGAAACTTGAATGGACTAAGGGATTTAGGGCTATGAGAAAAAAATCATGAGATTCAGCTTGTTGATATCTCTATATCAAGATTTAGTTTTGCTTTACCTAAACATAAATATATTATAACTATGTATTGATATCTTGGTTTTTAATAAATTCAAATTAATTTAATGACTTGTGTTTGTTTTTTTACTAGGAACTCTTGGACTGTCAGAATCCATCACTTAAAGCTATGAATGATCAAGTTATTCTGTGAAGATCGAGCCATATATAATTTAGAATTCTCTTGTTTTGACATTCTTTTTGTGTATCTTAGATTTTGCTTGTATTTGTTTATAGGGTAAATTACACTTTTATATTCTCTGGTTTGAACCCATTTTACTTTGGTTGCCCGAGGTTTGAAAAGTGACATTTTGGTACCCTGGAATTTTCGCTATAAACATAGAAGGGCCCTGCGATTTACTTCCATTAGTATTTAACCGAAAGCACTGACGTGACTCAATCTTAATCATTGGTTTCTACTGCATCTAAGCCGTCAATTTTTAGCTTTTTATTATATCTTAGCCATTGATTTCTTTTGCATTTGATCTTAACTCTTGATCCAAGGTGAAATACTCATTTTAGTCTTCAAACTATGGGAAAAATACATTTTAGTCTTATAAAATGGTTTTACCCAAACAAAATATACAATAGTCACAATATGAATATAAATTTAATTAAGTTAATAAAAGTAAAAAAAATAATTGTTTCCTTTGTTTTAATATATTTGTAACATTTTATTTGGGTTTCATATTTTTTTGGTATTTAGCTCATAAAACCAATAAAAAAAACACTGTGACCTGACTTGTTCAATATGCGTCAACCAACTCTGAAGTGGTACTGGCCAGCCCACAATGGTCCACAATAGTCCAAACAAATGCATCTTCACTTACGAATTCAAGTTCAACTATCTTGTCCGATCCAATTTTTATAACACTCCTATTTAGATATTTTTGTTAGACAATTCTACTGAAATGGCAGTTGTACAATCAAATTAATTTTTTTCTCTTTAATTTATTCAAAATGAAAAATTTATAGGCTCTTATAGCCTCTTTGTTCTACTGAAAAGAATAAAAAATAATTTTTTTTAAAAAATAATGATCTACCACCACACATTTATTGGCCATTTCTATTTACTATATTAGCATGTCTAACTTAATCAAATAAGATGGTTATAATATTTCAAATATATGAAGGCTCGATCTCTATACTGATATATAATTTTTTTTTATTTATCCTTGGACTTTTCTTTCTTTAATTATTTACTTGGTAATAATCAACATATAATCCTAGATCCTTTGGAGTACCGACTCCTATTCAATTCATACGATACGTATAGTAAAATAAATATGCCCAACTAAATTTTAAAAATTAATACTCCAAATTGTGACATGAGAATTGAGATTACTTAGTAGTTTTGAATTGTGATCTGTATGTAAAAATATTCCTCTCACACACATTTTGTGAAGGTTGGGAATAATTAGAAGGTGGTTGCGGAAAGACTTGAGTTCAAAAGTTCCTATTAAGTATAATATACCAACACGTGTTTGAACTTTAAAAGTTGAATTGTTTAAACGAAAAACTTATTTTATCGCATAAAATCAAATTACTAAATAATTTTTGACGAAAAAGAAGGAAATATGGCAGGAAATTCTATTGCATCTGGTGGGAGCTCTGCTAGGGTTTCTGGTGGAAGTGAGAATGAGGATGGAATGTGATCGCTGGAGGAGGAAGATATGCTCTGTCAGAGTACGAAGAAAGCTAAGAACGAATCAGGAGAGTTCTCTAGTGATAGATTTGGTCCTAAAGATTACTCTGATTTGGAGAATTTGCGAGGTGAGGAAGAGCTTTTGGGGAAGAAATCATATAGATCATTGTTAATTGGTGAAGGAGAAACGAAGGAGATGGACGGTGTTGAAGAGGAGGCTCTCTTTGAGGATGCGATGCCGCTACAAGATAATTGAGCATAAAAGAGGTATTCATTAACTTCCAGAATTTATTTTTTCTAGAATTGAAGAGAATAGAATTGTTAGGCCTTTCTAAAAGGCTGTTATAGTCAAGCTACTTGGAAGAATGATTGGTTTGAAAGCTTTGGAGTCTAAGTTGAAGCAAATGTGGGCAAAGAAAGGAGTGATTACTGTGATTGATTTGGTTAATGATTTTTATGTGATTAAATTCAATAGTTCCTATGACTATGAGCATGTTATTAAGAATGGGCCTTGGATGATCTATGATCATTACTTGATGGTAAGGATGTGGTGTTCTGAATTTGATCCTTGGACAGCCTCGATTAAGAATGTGATGGTGTGGGGGAAACTTCCTGAGCTACCTATACAGTATTATGATGGGAAAATCCTCATGGCTATGGGAAATTGTATTGGGAAGGCAATTAAAAATGATTTGACTACATCTCAGTTTAGCCATGGGAAGTTTGCAAGATTTTTTGTTGAAGTGGATATTGGTAAACCTCTTTTGGCTTAGTATATTTTGAAGGGGAAGAGCTATAGAGTTGACTATGAGGGCCTCCAAACTCTATTCTTTTTTTGTGGAAAGTTCGAGCATGTTAATGAGAACTATCTAGACAGAACTGTGCATAACGATGGGGTTAGTGGAAGTAATAATGAAGTTGAGGTGCCTACTGGTGCTAATGGGGATATGTATGGGCCATGGACTACTGTTAAAAAGAAATGGAGAAAAAAACAAAGAATGCTGGTGGTAAAAAGAATGATGGAGGCGGTATGTAGAACAACAATGCTTGAGATTTTCCTCTCTTGATGCTTTAGTGGAGGATGATAAGCAAGGGGTTGAAAATAGTATTGTAGTCAGAAATGAGGCTATGAAGGGAAGTGATTTTGTCAGTGGAAGTGGTAGGAGAGTTCTTGGTGACTCTGATAAACATAAAAGAGTGGTAGGGGACACAAGTAGAAATAAGGGGAAATAGAAGGTTGTGATTGAAGAGAGAGTGGGGAAATTTGATGCTGGTAACATGACAAAGTCTGCTTCTGATAATGTCTTGAGAAGGGGTCCTCTTGGTTCCTATCTGGCAAGGGAACTTGAGGGTTCTGTGGAGAATACTTTTGCTGCTAAGTATGGGAGTAGGGGAGGTATTATCATGAGGGTTGCTAGTAGGGCCTATGTTTCTAGAGTGCTGGATAAACAGACTCCTATGAGGATTTCTGAGGTTGTGTATGGTGAAGAGATGGGTGATCAAAATTTCATGGATGTGGGGGATTGTGACGGCCTGTATAGTGATAAAAATAAGCCTCCTTATGATGAGGGGTGGATGTGATGATAATTAGATGGATGAGTCCATGGATTTTCCTTATGGCTTTGTTAGATGTGATAACTTGTGTATGGCGATTGACTAGTTTTTCTATGTTTTTATGGATAGAAAAATTATTGTGTCGAATTGTAAGGATGCTGGAAGTGAGTGTTTTGCTAGAAGAGCTAAACATATGGTTTGCTCTTTTAAACATGATGTTCTAGTGCTTTCGGAGACTAGAGTTGATGCTGGTAGGGCTCAGAGTATTTGTTCTAAGATTGGTTTTGATTGTGTGCATACGGTGCATGGTAATGGTTTTTTGGAGGAATTTGGGTGGCTTGGAGGAGTAGTAATGCCTGCATTGATTTTTTGGAGGATTTTTGGCAATTTTTGTCATGTGGAGCCTTGTTTTCAAAATATGGGGAAGATGATGGCTACATTTGTCTGTTCTAGCCCTAATGAAGAGTTGATCGAGGAGGTCTCTTTGGGAGAAGCTTCAGGTTATGAGTAATCAGATTTGTGGTTGCTAGCTTGTTGCTAGTGATTTTAATGATATTAGAGGGTTGGAGGATAAAATTGGGGGAGTTCAAATTCGTAGTAGAAGGAAGTTTTCATTTTAGTCCATAGATAATATGTATTTAGGGACCTATTTGTAATTTTTTGAAAATTTTTTGGGGTCAATATGTAATTTTTGAAAAAATTGTTATGGTTAAAATTACAAAATAGCTCCCAAGGGTACCAAAGTGTTAATGGAGAATACCACAGGGTACCAAAGTGTCAAGTTTCAAACCACAAGGTACCAAAGTGAAATAGGATCAAACCACAGGGTACCAATGTGTAATTTACCCTTAAAAATTAATTCCAGAAAGTTCACCAACACGAGAACAATGAAAGTGAAAGAGTAATGGATTAAGTTTTCAATAAGATGGAATTATTAAAAGCCTCCAGATAAAACATATAAAACCATTAGTTTACAAAGAAGTTAAAGTACTTAGAGCCTCGAAGCCTACTCTGGCCTTGGTGAACCCCTGGGGCCCAACTCACCTAAACTTTTTTTTTTACCAAAAGGAGAAGAAGATAAAGTACTTGAATCACCCACCAAGTGATTATGGCTTTGGATTAGAGAAATATGAAATAGAGTGACAAACACAACTATATGAATACTCTTTGTTCTTATATCAATCCTCTGAGTACTCAACAATGAAGACTATTTTGAGGGCCCCATTTGGGACCCTGTTGACATTCTGCAATGATAGAGTTCATAAAAGCATCCAAAGGAGAACTAACAAAGTAATTATCCCTCTAAAGCACCCTACATGCCTAAACACCAAACTTTTCCATTAAAGAATTAGGGTTAAAATCCTTGCATAGTCCAAATTGTCCAACAGTAAAAAGAATTATACAAGAACATAAACTAAAAGGACCAGATACCCTTAGAGAACTTAGTTGGCTAAGCTCTTTGTAAAAGGAAATACCCCTAAAAGCTAGACACTCAAAGCCCTCAATAAGCCCTTCTTGAAAGCCAGATACCTTAGGTTAAACCATAAGTGTTTAAGCCCCTTGGGTGGTAATTCTCTCAAAAGTAAGATCAACAATTTGCCCACTATACAGGAATACATTGTTAATAGATTTCTTATGGGAAAAGATCCATTGTGAAGTAAGTTGATCAGGTACAGAGAGATATGATAAGGTAATCTACAAGACTCAAGCCTGACCATTAAAGCAAAACAATGCTATGAATGAACTAGGGTTTTATCAAAGATTATGAACAAAATTGTAGACCCACTTACTGGCTTTTTTTTAAAAAAAAATTGTTTTCCAATGGTTTAAAGTTGAACAAAAGGCATTTGAGGCACTGAAAGAATCTATGACCCAATGCTAGTGTTGGTGTTGGAAATACAAAAAATTCCCAAATAGGAGGAATAAAATAAAGTTCGAGGAAATAAATTGTTGGAGGATGCTATATTAAATTGCCTTGGGCGTTTTAGATTAGTCTCATCTTCCACATCTCTACTCATACACAACCCCAACACTCTATCACACAAATTTAGACCGGGACTATCGAATCTCAATGTGGTATCAAAGTCCAATATATAGCTTTATAGCTCGGTGAAGATCTATGGTAAAAAAAAAAAAGAATTAGTAGCCTCTAAGGTTCAAAAGAGTGCAAGCCCAAACAAAACAGAAAAAGACTTGAGACCTTTGAGGCTAAATTACATAACACAAACACAAGATCATGAGACAAGTCACAACTAGGCTAAGTTGGTTGGACTTGAAGAGAGTGTTGGAAAAAACAAAAAGTCTCCCATAAGAGAAATACGATAAAGTTCAAGGATATATGATATAGGAGGAAGCAATATCATATTGGAGAAACGGCATCCTCCACATCTATACTCATACACAAGCCCAATAATCTATCACACAAACTTCGACCAAGACCATCAAATTTCATCAGCTGGCAATGCCCAACTTCTCTCACTTGTTTTAAGTTATTAAAACTTATGCTTCAAGGGCTATAGTATATGTGGTGTTAATAGGAAAAGGGTGGGCCACAGTATAATCCATCCAATATTTCGTACGCCACCAAGATTTTGCTGTACTAGTTGGCACACCAAAAAGGTCTAAAACTCTTGCTACAACAAAAAGTCATTGACTTAGCGAAATGGGTTTCTGAGTTGATGGAAAATTTTGAATACATTACAAGCCAACAAGTGAAATAGATGTGTTGGTCCGTTGTCTCGGAGAGGAGAATCTATGGTGTTCGATGCCTTCATTGATTTTAAAAAATTGGATAGTTTACAATTTGGGAAAAGGAAGCGAAACAAGATAATAATTTAGTTCTAATAAAGGGGCAACAAAGCAGTCATACCCAGTGGAATAGACTTTGAAGAGAGGATGTTTATTATATAAAGAATAGTTAGTTGACTCTACCAAAAGGGCTGCTCAGTCTCCCAACAACATAAAATGTATAACTCAGGAATTTCTATTAAAGTGTAAGTTACATTTTAATTAGACCAAATTGAACCCTTCTCCCATAAACATGTCAGTGCCTCGAAGGTAGAAGGCGCTGAAGCATGCAACCTACACCCAGTCGTTGTGGTCGCAACTCGACCAATTAAGGCCAAGAACGCCACGTCGACAGAAGGGACAGGTCGACCCATGTACACCAGATGTGGATCGATCAACCCAGCCCGAGAAAGATCTTGCTCGGGGAGCTTCGAGATAGGACAAATGGGGAGCCCACAAGCCATCACCGGCAGTGAACTTCTCACACTGCCAAGACTCGAACACTTAACTGAACCATTCAATCGATAGGAACGATGAGATCCTAGTTGATCATGTTAGGCAACTTTGCTGGGACAAAACTAATAATATAACATGAAAAATAGATAAAAATATATGACTATAAAACTTTTAAAGTTATACTCGACGATGAGGATGGAGGCCGCTTCTGAGAACGACTACAATGGTTAACACCATCTTCGTCACCGACGGCACCTTGCTTCATTCTTTGTTTTTCGCTTCCCCCTTTCTTCATTCTTTGCTTTTCGTTTACCCCACCCACCTTCGTCATATATAATTGGGCTCAAAAAGCTTAATTCAAGGGGTCAGTTTCTAGACAATGTCATTAATGCAAATGAAGACAAAAAAAATCCGATGCACATTGGTAAAGTTGTGTCCACATATTGCAAAATTCAAATTTTGAATGTGGCATATGGCATTTTCATAACAAATAAGGAAGACGCGTCAAATCCCATTCACCATTGGTCATCCTAGGTCTAAATATTGCAAGTTTTAAAACATGGATATGTCCATCTTGATCTTAAAAGTTTGGGTCAAAGTTCATTTTGATTCTTAAAGTTTTTATTTTTTTAAGAAAGAAATCCTATATACTTTCCTAATGTTCCAAAAAACAAAATCCAAAGTCTTAACTCGTAAACCATAAATATGTCGTGTTACAATGACCCTATGAAGTATAGACACTGACACAGGTACGGAATACAACACGGACATAGACACATTGATACGCCAAATTCTTAAAATTACTCGACACAACTGGACATATATTTATATATGAAAATAATTAAAAATCTATAAATTTTGAAGAAAATTTTAATAATTACAATATCTATTCATAATATATATCATATGTGTCATTTCTTTTATTGTTTATCATGTTAATGTCACAAAAATTGATTTTATATTTTGAAATTTATGAATATGTATCATATGGGTAGGGATGATCAAAATACCCATACCCATGGGTATCCGTAAATTTTACCCGTTGGGTCTGGGTCCGGGTCCAAGGATAGGGGTACCCACCCCAGACCCTACCCGCTATAATATCATGTTTTATTTTTTATAAAAAAAATATATTAACATATATAATGTAATTATCTTTTATTTTAAATATATATATAAAATTACTATTTGTAACTTCTACTTTTAATCCGTTTGCTATCTACTTAATAAAAAAATAAAAAAAATAAAATTAACTTAATTAAATTATATTTATATTTTTTAAAAAAATATTTATTTAAATTTTTCTGGGTATGGGTCCGGGTCTGGTGGGTATTGGACTACCCATAGGGCATGAGGGTGGGGATTGATATTCATACCCACACGAGTATGGGGACGATAAGTTTATACGGGTCTAGGACTAAGGATCAAGATGCCCTACTCATACTCTACCCATGATCATTCCTACATATGGGTGTGATACAGGTGTCGGACACAGACACGTGTCCGATATAACGACACGTCCTCAAAATAAAGTGTTCATGCCTAATCGTGATGACCAATGTAGTCAAAGGCACTCAAGAGCTATAAGGCAAGGCAATATTCATGCCTAGTGCCTTCTATACAATTTATGGCAGCGCTTTTGTTTTGTCGTTGTAGCACCTTTGTTATTGTTGTTGTAGCACATTTGGCGTTGTTGTTGTAACGCCTTTGGCATTGTCGTTGTAGCACCTTTGGCGCTTTCCTTGTAGCACCTTTGGTGCCTTGTAACACCTTTGGCACTTCCCTATTAAAGCGTTTGGCAATTTCCTTGTAGCGGCTTTGCCACTTTTTTGCCTGCTACAAGGAGCGCCTTTGACACCTTAGTAAAATTTGCATGAAAAAGTGAAAGAAAGCCCAACCCAAGCCAAACAAGTAGGAACCTTGATGCTTCAGAATAAGAAGCCCAACCCAATAATTTAATAAGTAATATAGATTTAGGTTATCATTTATTTAGGACTTTGTTAGTCTAATAGCTTAGTTTTACACTTCGAGTGAAATTTTAAAATGTAAAATTGATAACTTAATAATTAATTCATGGATCTACAGTTTTACATATGGCCCTAATGGCTTAGTGATTGTGATTATAGTGACTTATGACTCGATGATTATTATGTTATAATTAATATATATATATATCAAATGTTGTTAGAAACTTGCATTTCTTTATATTTGTTCATGTAGCATATTTTACATTTTTTCGAATAATAGCATCTTCCTTCACTCAGGCATGTGCCTTTTTATTGCCTCTCACCTAAGGCATTTTAGAACTCAAGCTATTTAAAGACACTTTTCACTTTTGACTACCTTGACGCCAACTTCTATACCCTTACAGTTGACCTAGCTAACCTTTATCCTAAGAAGCAAATAACAATTCCATTCAAAATGCAAAGTCAACAATAATTCAACAACCCCTAAAACAAACACCAATCCTTTTATAGTGCCTTGCTTCTTTTCGGCAAGTTCCTTTTTAAAGCCTCTTCTAGGAGTTTAGTAAGGGGTGATGCTCACCAATATATTGTTACACCTAACCCGCCTAACCTATATCCTGACAACAAACACTTTCAATCCAAAAACCAAGATCAAATCAACTAAATAATCCTTAACACAAACGCCAATCCTGTTGGGAAATCACAGAAGGAGCGCAGCGAAAAAATTAAAAAAAAAAACTTTAAATATGCTAACTCTGTGATTCCTTCCAGGATCCACTAATTATATTTATACCAGTATAAGAAGATGTATACTTAAATTTCAATCGGTGGCTTTTGAATTCGCGAATCTGAGAAGTCCAGCGAGTGTCCTTCCTCTACCTGTGATCCACATGAGCAGTTTGGCAGATGCCCAGGTGCTAGCCTCATTCACTTCTTCCCAAGTGAATACGGGAACCAATCTACAGTTCTTGAGTGATCAAGAACAATTCTTAATCTCAAGAAAACGGTGGCGCAACTCACACACAAAAACCCTAGAATTAAAAAGTTTAGGTCGAACTTTCCCTCTCTAAGAAGAAAATCGACTCTCTCTCTCAAAACTAGGGTTAGGCGCAATTTTGACTCTCAAAATAATGCACTAGGCGACTTTGCCTAATGTGTGGGCATTTATAATTTCCTCATTCCTAAAATTAGGGAATCATTATCTTATTAGTGAATCCCTAAAATCTTGAATATATTAATTCTATAATTAATATAATTTAGGGAATCTTGATTTATAATATTACACTAATATTATAATTCAAAATTTAGTAGGAAATTCGAATTTGAATTTCAAGATCAAATCTTGAAACCAAATCTTGATTGCTCAAACCCTATTGGTTGGAATGAGTCATGAGGGATTGATTTTATAATTAAAATATTACTCTAATATTTAAACCCTAAAATTGACTTGCATTATTTAAATTCAAAATGCAAGATCAAATCTTGCATACCAAGATTCAAAGAATGTGCCACCCTCATGCATTTTTAAGGAATTTAATAAATCAAAATAACAACCCTAACTCTTAGGAAGTTATAACCAACTTATTTATTTCCTAACAATATTGAATTAAAATATTACCCTAATATCTTTAATTCAAATTTTGAATCTTGAAGACAAAATCAAATCTTGAATTCAAATTCAAATCTTGATTCTAATTAATAAAACATTTTCATTTATTAAAATCAATAAGTATGAGGCGCCACCTCACTCCCTTGTCCTCTAATATTAAAGAATTTAATAAATCAATAATCTCCTAACTTTTAGGAAGCTTATTTAATTTAGGCCAAAGTGCGAATTTGGTCCTATAACTTTGCTCCAATTCCCAAATCAGTCCTATAACTTTTTTTGTCTCGAATTTGGTCCTGTAACTTTGATTTAGTTCCCAAATCAGTCCTATAACTTTTTTTGTCTCGAATTTGGTCCTGTATCTTTGCTCTACGTCCCAAATCAGTCTTATATCTTTTTTTATCTCAGTTTTGGTCCCATATGTTTTGAAAAGCTCCCACCATTAGTCCTCCGTCTATTTTAAATTACATTTTAGTCCTGAAAACTTCAAGTTCCTTTCACTTTAGTCCCTGACTATCAAAATGAAAGTGAAAGAGCATCCCTGAAGATTCTCCAACCTTACATCTCAGTCCCTAATCCATGAATTCTTCATGAAATGGAATAGAAATGCAAAAACAACACAAATTAAAGCAAATGACAGAGGGACCAAAACTAAAAACGAAGAAAATTTAAAACCCACCAGAAAACGTACGAAAATCGCCGAGAAACTCAAAAACTCATCCAAATACCCCAATTCTCATTGAAATCTCACTCAAATAATCGCCCTCAAATGCTTTAAGAAAGAATTTTTGAAAATCCAAACTTTTGAGGAGGGATGTGATAGAAAATTCCCTTACATTTGGTGATTCTAAGAGAGAAGTTTTGAAATCCCTTACATTTTTTCTATCACCTCCCTCCTCAAAAGTTTGAATTTTCGACAATTCTTTCTTAAAACATTTGAGGGCGATTATTTGAGTGAGATTTCAGTGAGGATTGGGGTTTTTGGATGAGTTCTTTAGTTTCTCGGCAATTTTCGTACGTTTTCCGGCAAGGTTGGGCCATTTTCCGGTGGGTTTTAAATTTTCTGCGTTTTCAGTTTTGGTCCCTCTGTCATTTGCTTTAGTTTGTGTTGTTTTTGCATTTCTATTCCATTTCATGAAGAATTCATGGATTAGGGACCAAGATGTAAGGTTTGAGAATCTTCAGGGATGCTCTTTCACTTTCATTTTGATAGTCAGGGACTAAAGTAAAAGGGACTTGAAGTTTTCAGGACTAAACTATAATTTAAAATAGACGGAGGACTAACGGTGGGAGGTTTTCAAAACATATGGGACCAAAACTGAGACAAAAAAAGATATAGGACTGATTTGGGACCTAGAGCAAAGATATAGGACCAAATTCGAGACAAAAAAAGTTATAGGAATGATTTGGGAACTGGCGCAAAGTTACAGGACCAAATTTGAGACAAAAAAAAGTTATAGGACTGATTTGGGAATTGGAGCAAAGTTATAGGACCAAATTTACACTTTGGCCTTTAATTTATTATTCCCTAATATTTTAAACAAGAATTTAATTGTAAATAGATCAATCAAATTAACTATTTAACAATTAATATATTTAAACTTGTCTAACAAATTTAAATATCATAAACGTAGATATTATTTAAGACAAGATTTCATGTCCTAAGACTTTCAACTATGTCTTAAATTGTGTCACCAAAGTGACTCACGAATTAACCCTAATTCGTGTCCCAATACGGCATCTTGATCCTGCTCGTGTGTGACCCAGTAGGCCTCACATGAAGTTGGCAGCAAGTCATCTCTATGACTCACAAGTCGAGAGCGGACTCTAGCAAGCCATCACGACTACCCAAAACACGTGAGTTATCGTTTTAACAAAACTGATTTAACATAAGTACCAACATGTCATAATCCCTATTGTCACACAATATTTTGGTCATGGATTAGGCACGGGAAAGTCATCCATAATCCAAACCATAACTTTCTCGATTCCTTGAGTTAGTCTCATTTCCCTGTGTGGCCACACATTCCTTGGACAGACTCATCGAGGGCGCCAGTTAAATATCTCTCATCTTTAATGAGGGACAAAATTCCATCTTGGTCAACCACGTTCCTCAGCACGGCAAACAACTAAACCTGTACCTAGCCTGTATGGCTACCCTGCTACGGGCAATGTTGGACTAGGCCAAAGTATAGTATCTACAACGCTGGAAAAATCAAGACCTCAGGTCTAAGGGCATTGTGACAGGTGTACAGGAGAGGCAAGCTCATGACTAAAACCCATGCAGGACTCTCCGGGTCGGTCCAGCAACTTGTAACCCCTTAATGAAATTTCACCCTTCAAGTTTAAATACACAATATCTCAGAAAACCAATTCAACGCTAGGCTCCCCAACCAATTGATGCCACATTCCATCATATATCTTCAGCGTCTTATCGTTACTATAGGCGCGTTTGTACAATTATATTCCTTCACACACATCGGATTGTACAAACACCAGCCCACTGCCAACGCCAAAAACAACAGTCGAATTATACCTTTGTATCATCACCTTCACTGGCACGCCAGCCGCCGCGCAACTCTGCCAAGTCCTCTCCAGGCCAAAGCGGATACGTCAAGAACAATCTATAATCCCTCAACACATGCCTATCATCGCACGAGCAATTGACGGTGACATTAACCTTGACACCGTTCGAAATCCGCGTAGCCTCATACATGTTCATCCCCAGCAACCAATCTGGCGTCGTCAGGTTAGAAAAATCAATCTGAGCAATCTTATTGTACGAATCGCTGGGTTGCGATGTGTACGAGAAGGTGTGCCCTAAAAACATATCATTCAGGCAATCGCACCTCAGGACCCTTTTTGTTAACGGAGCAAATCACAGGCCCTTATTTTCCACTTTTTAAACCACATGGGCCCTTTTTGTAAATGGGTCAAACCACAGGAACCTTCTGTGTAGTTTACCTTTATATTCCACACATTTATGTTTAGTAAAAATTACCTTTCAATTTGCGGAACACTTAAGCAGTGATTATATTGATCAACAAATACTTAAACGTATGCATATCATACACAGCAATAAAATATTAAAACAATACACTTTTCTGATATTAGCACACATTGTTATGTATAAATGATTGAATTTTTTTAAGACAAAGGAAAAACTATATATAACCAATTTGAACTATAGCCCTACTATCTAATTAATATATATGAACCTTAAATCATAATATGTTACCTACTTAAACTCTTGAAAAAAAGTGAAAACTTTACAACTTAGTTAAAAATATTGCCTAAGTCATGTGATTTTCAAATGATACTTTAAGTAACGCAGAATTAAGGAAGTTGATGGAGACACAAGTTATCACGTGGCTTTAAGTTGTTAGTTTTAACTATATATAATGTTTTCACTTTTATGATAGCTTAGGGGGGTTGAGTTTTATATAAAAAAGAAACGAGAGTTGAATGTTACAATTTTAAAATTCATATACCAAAACAGTATAATTAGGCTATAGTTTATGGGGACTTGGGGAGTATAAGTGATTAAATGAATAATATTTTCATAAGAATTTTTTCATTATTAAAAAGTTGTAAATTCTTTTTTCCACATTTAGGTAAAGTTGGTTGAGTTTTAGTGCTTTTTAAGAACAAAACTTGTACATTCTAACACTATTAATCCAGTTTTACTGTATTTCGAAGGGAGCTGTTTGTTCATGAAAGTGGCTTGTTCTAGAGAGAGAATGGGGTCTGATAGTGTTGCTGAACATTTGCCATGAAATCCATTGATTTTGATTTTGATCGATAGATGATGAAGATGATGATGAAAATTAGAAAATAAAGTTTTAATATGAGAAGAGGAAGATGGAGATTAAAAAAAATTAGGAGGTTTTTAATATTTTAAGGACTAAATTGGAATGCTTGGAAGGGTTTTGGGAAACTTTACAATTTTATTTTGAGGATTTGGGACTAAAATGAATGAAGATGATGAAAAAGAGGGAGAATTGAGAATAATGGAATAAAAATGAGTCAAGGACCTAATTGTTCAACTCAAACCTTTTTTTAGGGTTGAGGGTTTGGAGTTTGGGGTTTTAGGATTTAGGGTTTTAAATATTTTTAAGGACTGAATTGAAATGTTTGGAAGAGTTTTAGGACACTATACAATTTTATTTTGAGGATTTGGGACTAAAATGAATGAAAATGATAAAAAAAGAGGGGGAATTGAGAATAATAGAATAAAAATGGGTCAAGGACCGCAAAGTGCACTTTAAAAATGCTGATGTGTGGCTATTTATCTGAAGTGGCACAAATTTTTTTTTTTTTTTTGAACATCACGGGATCTGACGTGGCCATAACGGGACACGTCAGCACATAACGGGACACATCAGCGTCCGTTGTGGCCACGTCAGCTTTTTTGTAATGCCAATATGACGGAGGGATCAATTAGTTAGGCGTTTGCAAATTTCAAGAACCGGCTAATACAATGCGTAAAATTCAGGGACCTATCTGTCACCGCCTCCAAAATTCAGGGACCAGAAGTTAGTTTACTCTATCTTTTAAATACTAAACACATAACATTTCATTTTTCTTTCTTTTTCAAACAAGCAACACGTGACAAACGGGACACGGATGAGGGGAAAAAACAATTTATCACTGTACACACTAGGAAGAATGAAAAGATAAATATGTATTGTATAATTAATACACGTAATTCATTGACTGCAATAGATAACAGTTCTTTAAGCATCTATCAAGCAAAAATTCTGATACTAATCTATCATTTATTAGTCATACTAAATACTCATTGATACTTTTCTCTTTGGCCTCCTCTGAAGTCTTTAGCATTTATTTAGTGTTTTACTCATTACTCTTTAGATATCTCATAACTTCAACCTTTGGTGTAGACTTTCTCATCTCTTCATAATACGGACCACAAAACAACGAACTAAATCAAAACAAGATTTCTTATCTTGACATCAACCTAGTATTTAGATTATTAAAGCATATGAAAATTCCACCACCATAGTGATAGCAACAAATTTCATAGACAAAAAACATGATGCCATAAGGGAAAAAAAATTCTAAGATATTAAACTGAAAATTGTCAACATAAAGTTTACCATGGCTATTGATCAGCCCAAAAGTGAACAAGTTATTTGGCTTTCTTTTGGTGTGTTTATAATAATAAAATATTAGAATTAGACCAATTAATATATGCTAAGGGCAACACTAAGGTATGGTGGAATAAAGTGGATAAAATGAGTTAATTAGCGTTTATTTATTGTACTTTATAAATAGGTGCTACTTAATGGTTTATTCAGTGTTTCAGATATCCAAACAGGGCCAAACCAAGAGGAAAATATCAGAATATTCAAGATGATCACGTTGAGCACAAGATATTTGTGCGGCTTTGGTTGAGCCGCCAGCGCAAGCTAGGTAATTCTCGCGACACACATATCTGTTAGGAATATGACGTCAGCAAGTAAGCTTCAGCGCAATTTAATGTTGCGCCGTCACCTTGAGCCAACGGCCCAAGTTGAAAATCTCACGGCGCAGAATAATCTGAAGCAGTAGAGTATATTTTGGACGGCTATGATTCAAGATACGAAGATATAATCGAAATATCGCAGATATTTTGTTGCGCCTTCGTATTGAGCCGCCGGCGCAAGCAACGACCCAAGTGCGATTTTCTTCCCTTGACTTGCAGACCAAGCACACTACTCAACACTATAAATAGAGGTCGTCATTCCATGCTCAAAGCACCAATTCACAGAGAGATAACTCATATTAGTTTAGAATAGTTCTCTGCCTAGAGCATAAGTACGTAACTAAATAGGTAGATATTTGAGGAATGCCTCAAGGATGTGACTTGATTCACTATGTTTCGTTGTAGAGTCCAGATGTTGATGTTGCATTTATGAAGTATGATCGACTCCTCCAAAGGTAATTGTTGAAGTTGTTTATATATATATATATATATATAAGTCGCAGATCAATGCTTTGTTAAAGTAATGAGACCTTGACATTGTTGGAGTTTGTCTCTCTCACGATTAATGAAGTTGCTCTTTAGGATTTGCTAAAGAGTTGTTTACATATCTTATATGCATAATTAGGATTGTTATTGATATATCTATGTTTGTTTATTGTTCCGATGTGACAATAATATAGATTGCCCCGAAGAGCTTTGACAAATAGCTCATAATCTAGTATTGGATGAGTTACCTATCCTAATCTTGAATTCTCTCCATTGTTTGATTGATTGTGTTTATTGTTTAAATACATTGTCTAACTTGGTTAAGTAAATACATATTCATTATCTATTCTCTATGATGAACAAACTATGATAGTCCATCTCTAGGGTTTTCTCTCAAGTATTATTTTGACTCTTATTATCTTATTAAATCGTGATAACGCTCAAAAATAGAAGTTACAACCTTCGTACCTCATCCCATTGAGTTTCGCGAGAAATCCGACCTTGGGTTAGCATCTATACTATATTTTAATAAATATAGTTATACTTGCGAGGCTCGAGTATAATTAAACTTGATTGCTCCGTGACACCTTACGACTGGTGTCCGGTCAGCTATACTCCCCAATGGTAAACACAGAAAACAAATTTAGAGATCTCATGCAAAAACTTAAGTATTGGACATTTGGACCACTTAATTCTGACGATGAAAGCCTTCGAAATACGCCAAGCATAGGAACTCAACTGAGCAGGACAGATATTGAGCAAGTTAAGCACCTCCGTCTCCACAGGATGAAAGTGAAGTTCAGTATTGAACTCGCTAAGGATGTACTCAGCCAAGGCGAAGCCACGACCATCAATATAGAATAAGGAAGGGTTCATGATTAAAACTCAAGGAGATAATCTTCACCCACAAGTTTAACTCTTTCACTCGTTTGAGTTTGCTTGCTACAAAGTGCAATATTAATAAATTGACTGCCTTCACTGATGGATCATGGCATGTCGCACGAGTGTAGTTATGACTTGTGACTAATTTGCAGCTTCATTATTTCCTCATGTTAGTTAATTTAAGTTTTATAAAACAAAATGTACTATTAATCAGCAAAGTCTCGGGTACCCTGTGGTTATTTTCCGTTAAGATTTAACGGAAAATTGTTAGCACTTTTGCAAAAATTACAAAATGCCCCCAAATAATTTCAAATTTTCAAAAATGTCCCTAGATCATAATATTTGAGGACTAAAATGAAAATTATAACAAAATTATGGGGTCAAAATGTAATTATGAAAAATATTGGAAAAGAATAAAATTATAGATTAGTCCTAAATCTAGAAAACAAAATGCAATTTAGCCCTAAAATTGTGTGGTTCGATGGTGAGAAGATAAACTTTACAAACTTTTTGCAAAAATTACAGAATGCCCTCATATAGTTTCAAAATTTACAAAAAAGTCCCTAGATCATGATATTTGTGGACTAAAATAAAAATTACAAAAAAAAGTTTAGGTCAAAATGTAATTTTGGAAAATAGAAAAAAGGAGATAATTACTTATCAGTCCTAAATCTGAAAAATAAGTGCAATTTAGTCCTACCCATATTCAAATACAACTACTTAAATGAAATTTTGAAAGTGCACTTTAATAATTTGAAGAATATTCCCATTAATTAATTTACAAATTAAGTAATTAACATTTAGTTTCACTAAATAATTTAATAAAGATGACAAACATTTGAGTTCAATATGTGATTAATTAAGGACTTGGTTGAGAGAAGTTTTATGAGAAAGGGAAGATTGTGATTCATCAAAACTCTAACGATCTTTCTGCAATTTCTTTTTTAATAACTCTCTAGTTATTGAAATGAAATTGTGGAAAACTCCATCAATTCTTTTAGTTTGTTGTGTTTTGATTCATTTTACCGAAGGGAGAGGACCTAAACGTACAACAGAAATCTTGTTGAAGAGTGAAATATGGTTTAAGCAGCAATAGAAACTAACGGATAAGATGCAGTAGAAATTGACGGCTAAGATTGAGCCACATCATCACTTTTTGTTAAATCTTGACGAAAAATAACACAGGGTACCAAAGTGCTAACGACGCAAACCTCAGGGTACCAAAGTGTCAATTTTTGTCTTTCAGTGTACCAAAGTAGATTTGGTCTTAACCACGGGTTATCAAAGTGTATTTTACCCTTATATTAAATGCAACAATAGTTAATTTTAAGTTTCGGTCAATGTTAAATATAACAACGACAATAAAATTAAATAGAAGTTTGATATATAGTTTAATTTTTCATTAATATCATAATTAATTTTAAATCATCATTCTTGTTTCTTATTAATATAATAGTAATTTTACGCCAAGATGAGGAGGCTAATATGTTTTTTCAGATACAAGAAAGAGGACATCGAATCCTTTTCTTTGTTTGTAAAGTGAAAATTCCTAATAAGAATAGAAATGGCATATATCCTTTCCATCTTTCTTCCAAACTTTTATCTTAGCTAACTAACGACAGAAGTGCGTATGAGAATCTGATTTCTTAGAATACTTTGTTTTATATTCATCCATTTATTAATTACTAATGTCGTTGATAATCATGAGGTTGGTTGAAGGCTAGATTTAGATTGATACGTTTAATGCTAGACAATTAAAAGGTTGATAATCTTTTTCTAGCTAGCTAGCTAAAAGTACAAAAAACTTTAACTTAATTAGTAAGATGTGGATTATTGAATATAGTTATGATTTATGAATTTTTTTGGGTAATTAAAGAGAATATATATATGATTCTCCTATCATCATATATATGTATGTAGAAGATTTGACAAGAAAATTATTTATATATTATTGATCTTTTCTATTCTGACTATTAGTGAGATGATGCTTACAAACATGAAAGAAAGCAAAACGAGCAAGTGTTTCTATAAACATTTCAGATAATTAAATCAGTCACGAAGTCTGAAAAAGAAAAAAAAAAAGAGTAAATTACACTTTTGGTACCCTGTGATTTGGTCATATTTCACTTTGGTACCCTGTGATATTCTCTATTAACACTTTGGTACTATTTGGAGCTACTTTGTAATTTTAACCATAATAAATATTACAAAACATATTGACCCCTAATATTTTTAGAAAATTACAAATAGGTCCCTGGATACATATTATCTAGGGACTAAAATGAAAACTTTAAAAAAAAATTTGGGGTCAATATGTAATTTTTGCAAAATTTGTTATGGTTAAAATTACAAAATAGCTCCAAAGGATACCAAAGTGTTAATGGTGAATACCACAGGGTACCAAAGTGTCATTTTTTAAATCACATGATACCAAAGTTAAATATGACTAAACCACAGGGTACCAAAGTGTAATTTATCCCAAAAAAAAAAAAAGTGAATGGTTATTATAGCGCAATTAGAAGGGTTATTATAGATCAGAGTTATATTATAATTACCTTTTGCCTATCTTGAATGCTTGTCTATTTTAGTGTGTGATTCGAATAAAAGGCCTTTAGTAAGTTGGGTCAACTTGTTAAAACTTAAAACCAATCAAAATCTTAATATAGAGAGAAAGAACTAGTAGCTCGTAATTTTAATTTTGTTGTATAAAAGACTTGAAATTATGAGAAAAATATGACCAATTTTAAGAAATAAGCGAAACACTTTTGAGCTTGATTTCATCACATTCGAATTTGAAAAAAAATAAATATAACTATATTCAATAGTTAGAGACAAGTTGTAAAATCTTTTAAGAAACATTAGTGATCAAAACAAAATAAAAAAAAAATATTATTGATGAAAAAACAATTTGGAATAAACATTATTAGGGATCAAAATGAGGTTTTGACCTATAAAAAATTTGATACTATACTTTAGGCAAAAGCATTAATTTCATCCCCAAGCTTTACATCAGTTGTTAATTTTGTCTCCAATCTTTTCTTGTAGTCAGTTCCGTCCCTCATGTTTTAAATTTTGGTCAATTGTGTCCTTTGTTCCGGTCAAATATTAATGACAAAATCTACGTGACTAATGATATGTAATGTAAAATTGATAGAAAATAAATTCAAATCCTAACTTAGATTGAAAAACAGAATGTAGTTTGTCGTTAATTTATTGAAAGAAGTTAGTTAAAGGATAAAATTGATCAAAATGTAAAATATTGAAGACAAAATTGACCACAAAAAAGATTAGGGACGAAACTGATAATTGGTATTAGGGACAAAATTGATACTTTTGCCCTATACTTTATTATTAACCCTTATACTAAAAATATTTATAAAATAAATCATAATTGAAAGATAGAAATTTTTATATAGTTAGTACATTAACAAATATTCTTCAAAATAATCAAATAATTTTTTTTTATTAAAAAAAGGTTAAAGGGTCATTTTTGGTCCTTAATGTATGTCATAATGTTATTTTGATCTTTTATGTTCCAAAATGTTCAAACTGGTCATAAATGTTGGCAAAATATTTTTTTTGGTCTAAAACTATTGAATTTAGTTATATTTCTTTCATCTCTCATTTCAAGTTCAAAGGACTTATTAAGAGTAATTCATAGTTCTGAATCCATCACCTACATTCGAACTTAAAATAAGAGAGACATAATTAATTTTGCTTATTTGACAGTAAAACAAGTAGTATACTTTTCAGACCAATTTGACCTCGTTTGCTGACGACCCCTAACAGGATAAAAAAAGTAATTTTTGAGAATAATATGTAACTCTAAACTCATCACATTCGAACTTAAAACAAAATAAATATTATTATATCTAATAGTTTGGGATCAAAATGAAAGAACCGAAATGAACATTAAAACATACATTTCACATTCGAACTTTAAACAAAATAAATATTATTATATCTAATAGTTTGGGATCAAAATGAAAAAACCGAAATGAACATTAAAACATACATTTAGCACAAAAATAATCCTTTAATCTTAGGGGAAAAAAAACCAGGCTATAAAAATACTTTTTTTCTTTTTTGGTAGGAAGCCCAAAATTTAAATAAGCCTAAAAGCGTTGATACAACACCACAAATTAAAGCAACAAGAAACAAACAAGCCAAAGACAGTAGCAAAAAATGAGTACTAAAGACAGTACTCGATTCTTTTATTACTAGCTAAACTATATATATATATATATAGTCTTCTCCTTCCTCTCTTCCTTGCCTTGGTATCTATATAACTAATGAAATTCTCGCTCTCGCCGGAATGTCTAATTACGGCAACAAGCTATTCTTCTTCTTCTTCATCTTCATCTTCATTCTTCTCACTAAATTTCTTGTCTCCGGCACCGACCACAACGTCATAGCCAAATCCGCTTGCAGCGCCACATTGTACCCTAACTTCTGCTTCTCCACCGTCACCGCCGATCCCCGATTCGCCGAGAAAGTCGCCACCACCACCGACGTCATAGTGCTCTCCATTAACCAAACCATTGGAGCCGCCCAACAGAATTCATTAACCCTCAAAAACATCCAATCCAGAAGAACAAACCTTACCACGCGCCAGAAAATCGCTCTCAGCGACTGCCTCGAGCTCATTGATCTCACTATCGACGAACTCGGCCGGACAGTCGCGGATCTCAACGACACGGATGGACACGGCGACGACCTCAAGACGCGTGCGAGCGCTGCCATTACGCACCAAGAGTCCTGCCTTGACGGGTTCTCGCATGATGACGATGACCGGCGCGTGAGGGACGGGCTGAGCGATGGACACCGGCGCGTGCAGCGCATGTCCAGCAATGTCCTTGCTATGATAAAAAATGTGACTGACGGGAAACCAACAGTTATTCCTAACAGAAAAATGATGGAGGAAGCAACGGTTATTCATAACAGAAAAATGATGGAGGTGTTGAAATTTGTACGTGTGGAGTAGAGTTAATTTATTATAAGATTAGAGTTGTTAATACAATTCAGTCTGGCTCGTCACGAGCCACGACTCATGCAAGTTGTCTCGAGAGTCAAAATCTCCAAGCGAGCCAAGTTTTGTCAGTTCGGCTTGCCAACTTGGTGAGCTGGGTTAGCCCACTTAACCCACCAGTCATTATTTTTTTTTCTTTCATTTTTCCCTTATTTTTGAAAAATTAAAAATATTTTTTATCAACTTTCTTAATAAAATTTATAAAAATTAAGATAAATTATATAAATACTATAACCATTCAATATTAATCATTAATCACTACATCTAAAATTATAAATAAATATTTATATTAAATAAGGTGCGTTGACTCACCAACTCGCAAACTCACTCGAGTTAATTCACCACAAGCCGCGAGTTAAGTGAGTTAACCCACTCGAGTTATAATTTTTGACGAGTTATATTTTCTGAACCTGACTCACCAATTTGGCTAGTTAAACGAGCTAACCATCGAGTTTGGATCTTTTTGACGACTCTAAGTATGATTAGTGATTGAATAGTTAATATAGCGTAATCCTGAATAATAATAAATTTAGTATTTGTTTTAACTGTGATAGTGAGTGATGAGTTGAATTATCCATAATTTTACTTTTATTGATGAAAGATACTCAACTCATAATATAATTCAAAAGTATTAGTAATTAATTATTTTGGAAATAGAATCTGTTGTTTCTACATAAGTTTAATAAGCCTAATTATATAATTAGTATATTATTTTATAATATTGAAGAGTTATTTTGCAAAATATTTAATAATTATTTAATTCACTTGTTTTGAGATATATATATATATACTTCCTTGATAAATATTTTAATATATACTACTATTTGTTTTTGGCCTGAAATATATGCTACTATTTTAATTTAACTCTTAACATTCTGTTTTTTCTTATTTTCTCTCTAAAATTCTGATAAATTTATGTAGCTTCCGCAAATGTCAGTTGTAAATTTTTATTGTGATTATTATTATTTTTTTTTTGACAATTTCCAATTAATAATTCTATATCTTTCAATTTTAATTTATCTCCTATAATTTTTCCTCTAGGATACTATTAGGGATGATGTGGCAAGAGGGATTCAGTGGCCAGCATGGATACCGGCGGCCGACAGGCGGCTTCTACAGTCGTCGTCGACCGTGAACGCAAATGTCGTGGTGGCGAAGGACGGAAGCGGCGACTATACGACGGTGTCGGAGGCAGTGGCGGCGGCACCGTCAGATAGTAATAGTAGGTATGTGATATGGATCAGAGCAGGAGTATACAATGAGAAAGTGAATGTGCCATCATCGAAGAGTAATCTTATGTTCGTTGGAGATGGAAGAACAACTACTATCATTACAGGCAGTGAAAGTGTGGGTGGTGGAACCACAACATATAGCTCTGCCACTGTGGGTACGTACCTATTTCATAATTTCATTACTTAAGGTAGTAATTTATTTAATTAATATCAAAATTATGATTTATTCTTTAGACATTAAAATCATAAATTTTATACTTCTTGACTTTTTTTTATATAAACATAAATTATTAGTCGAACAAGGTGATAACTAAATAATAAATCAGAGATTAGAAAATGTATTTTTAATAATTAAAGATTCAATTGTATTATAAATTTAAAGACTAAAAAATATGTTTACTTTTATTTCAAGTAATAACTAGTTAAATATTAATAATGGATCCTCAAATCTACTTTAAGTTCTCAACACCTGTAAGGATGAGCTCAATTGTGGCAAAAGTCCACGTGATGAGACTTTGACACCGAAGTTATAATATGAGGCATGTTGGATATAGGATATGTAAAAGAACTGAATAAAACCATAGCTAGAGGATACTATATATAGCACCAGTTAGGGCATTTGAACATACAAAATACCATTCGTGATTATCTTCAACCATGCATATATATAGGATAATAAAATTCTTGGAGATTATATGTATAATAAAGATTTTTTCTATAGCTAGTAAAAGGAGGTAGTAAGCATTCAAAATCGATTTTCATGTTGCCGTTCGCTACATAGATTATTGATCTTTTATTAAAGGCTTTAATCTTTATATTCTCTTTTGGGGTTAGAAAGAGTATTATTGCAAATATTGCATTAATTCTTAGAAATGTAACATTCTCATGAGGATATTTTTCTGTGCAAATAGACTAAAATACATATCATTATGAATATTCTTATCAGTATCGCTATTATTTAGTATTATTAATTTATTATTGTGATCGATCATTATTATTTTTTTTTCTAAAGTGCGAATTTCAAATTTGGTCCTGTATCTTTGCTCCAGGTCCCAAATCAATCTTATATTTCTTTTGTCTCAGTTTTGGTCCCATATGTTTTGAAAACCTCCCACTATTAGTCCTCCGTCCATTTTAAATTACAGTTTAGTTTTAAAAACTTCAAGTCTCTTTCACTTCAGTCCCTGACTATCAAAACGAAAGTGAAAGAGCATCCCTGAAGATTCTCATACCTTACATCTCTTGGTCCTTAATCCATGAATTCTTCAAGAAATGAAAAAGAAATGCAAAAACAACACAAATTAAAGCAAATGACAGAGGGACCAAAACTGAAAACGCAGAAAATTTAAACCTCATTAGAAAATGCCCCAAACTCGCTGGAAAACATACGGAAATCGCCGAGAAACTCAAGAACTCATCCAAAAACTCCAATCCTCACTGAAATCTCACTCAAATAATCGCCTTCAAAAGTTTGGATTTTCGAAAATTCTTTCTTAAAGCATTTGAGGGCGATTATTTGAGTGAGATTTCAGTGAGGATTGGGGTTTTTGGATAAGTTCCTGAGTTTCTCTGTGATTTCCGTACGTTTTCCGACGAGTTTGGGGCATTTGTCGGTGGGTTTTAAATTTTATGTTTTTTCAATTTTGGTCCATTTGTCTGTTCTTTACTTTGTGTTGTTTTTGCATTTCCATTTCATTTCATGAAAAATTTGTGGATTAGGGACCAAAATGTAAGGTTTGAGAATCTTCAGGGATGCTCTTTCACTTTCAGGGACTAAAGTGAAAGGGACTTGTAGTTTTCAAGACTAAATTGTAATTTAAAATGGACGGAGGACTAACGGTGGAAGGTTTTCAAAACATATGGGACCAAAACTGAGACAAGAAAATATATAGGACTGATTTGGGACCTGGAGCAAAGATACATGACTAAATTTGAGACAAAAAAAGATATATGACAAATTTTGAACCTGGAGCAAAGTTATAGGACCCATTGAGAATTTTTCTATTGTGAACGGAGCTACGTAACAATTTGTCTTAAGCGATTAAACGCAAGATTTGAGAATAGATATGAAAATGGTAACTGCCTGTTTCTGTTGAGGTAGACTTTTGTCTGTTATTAACTTATTATGCTTATTTACTATACAAGTCAGATATATATGCTGGGATGATTATTAATTAATAATTCAACAATTAATATAAATGGTTTATTATTGAATTAATATATATAATGAACACACTCTAACAAAATGGGAAACGAGAGTGGTTAATCAAAGCTTAGCTATATAGCCATATTCGGTATGATATTTAATTATTTCTAACATGCCAATTATGTACCTGATAATCATTGGATTTATTTAAGTACATATAGATGACTGAGTCTGAATCGTTATGCTATATATATATATATGAGAAAAGTCTTTAAGCAAACAAATTATATGCATATGTATGGGAATTGTTATACGTATATATATATATATAGTTAAATATTACGTTTCTAACATATATATATATATATTAGAAACGTATCCCAACTTCTCAAGAAGGAATGAAACACCAAGTTACATTTGTCGCTGCTGAAAAAGAAAACATAAAACCACGTATGGTGATTAGTTTTTCTATATAGCAGCAACTCGTGTCGCTGCTTTCATTTTAAACTAAATCTATTTGCATAATTTGGCTTACTGGTAGACATAAGACATGCATATACCAAATAGGCCTCTACATATTCAGATTCCATACATTAATTTCATGTAGTTAAATTATTTTCATCAAAACATAGATAAACTCCATCTCATGACAAGCACTACGATACTAGTACTAAATAATATACTTAGGTAGTAGACAAAATGAGTTATATGCTGTGTTGTCATAACCGAACCGGACAAAGACTCGGACAAGTGTTCGGTTCACGGTCGGATCGGTTGAATCGGTTGGACCGGATGACGTAATAAATAATTATTTTTAATATATTAAATATAAACCCTCTATATTTTTTTTTGGGTCTAAGAGATGCAATAAATCTATTAATTTATTAGATAAGTAAAACAATTGATAAGAAAAAGCTAATAGAGCCTCATAGTTTGGATGGTAAAGGCGTTGGGAGTGTGAAGAAAGGGCATGGGTTCGATCCTTACAAGGCTCAAAACGATTTTTTGTAAAAAAAATTGAGAACCGCCGGTCCGGTCCAGCGGTTGGTTCCGGTTTTCCGGTTCTTGGCCGGTTATTTCCGGTCCAATCCGGTCCAACCATCATTCCGGTTCAAATGGTTGAACTAACTCGCTTGTGTCTTCGGATAGCGGTCCAACCGGTCCGACCGGCCGGTCCGGTCCGGTTTTCACATCACTGGTTATATGTATATATACGTATTTTAAAAAGTAAAATAATAACTTAATAATTAAATTGCAAAATCGCACCTAATATTCATATTTTCAATATAGTCTTAATTAATATATGCTTTCAACAAAGGAAAAATAATTTAATGGGAGATATCTTGTTTATAAAATGTTTTTAATTATGATTTTTTTTATGTATATTCTCTCTCTTTTGAGATTAGTTTTGCAAGCAAAATTCTATTTTACATTGACTTTCTGCTATAATTAGTCATATAAAACTTTTGCAACCATGCACATATTTTATTAATTATTTACATCTCAATATAATCAATGTAAGATTGAATTATAAGATTTAGTTCTTAAAAAATATAATTACAATTAGTTTAATCATTTTATTAAATATATATACTAATAATGAATCTAATTATGTGGTTCTAATTTTTGTTGATATTATAGTAATTAATTTTTCAAAAATCAAGTTTTTTGATAAATTTAAATTAATATTTTAAAAACTTATATTAATTATATAATTACACCTTTAATTATTAGATCTTAATTAATATTTTATCTTTTAGATATCAAATAAAAATATTTATCCTCTTTCAAAAAATAAATGTTTAATATTACTCATAAATTTGTAATGAATGAATTGCATGCATGCAGCCATAGTAGGAGAAGGGTTCTTAGCCAGAGACCTAGCCTTTGAGAACACTGCTGGCCCCTCCAACCACCAGGCCGTAGCCCTCCGTGTCAGCGCCGACCTCGCCGCCTTTTACCGGTGCAACTTCCTCGGCTACCAAGACACTCTCTACGTTCTCTCCAACCGCCAATTCTTCGTCGACTGCCTCGTCGAGGGCACCGTCGATTTCATCTTTGGTAACTCCGCCGTCGTCTTCCAGGACTGCGACATCCATCCCCGCCTACCGCTCTCCGGCCAACAGGACGTTGTCACCGCTCAAGGCCGCACTGATCCCAACCAAAACACTGGCATTGTCATCCACAAGAGCACCATCGCCGCGGCCGAGGACCTAGCCACCGCACCGGCAAACACCGTTAGGTCGTATCTCGGGAGGCCGTGGAAGGAATATTCGAGAACCGTCGTGATGCAGACGGATATAAGTGATGTGATAGATCCGGCTGGATGGTTAGCTTGGAGTGGAGATTTTGCACTAAGTACATTGTTTTACGGTGAGTATGACAACACTGGATCTGGATCGGATACTTCTGGAAGAGTTGATTGGCCTGGGTTTAGGGTTATTACAAGTGCTTCTGAGGCTGAAGAATTTACACCTGAAAACTTCATATCTGGTTCCACGTGGCTGCCTCAGACTGGCTTTCCTTACACTCTTGGCCTCTATACTTAAAACTAATATACATATATGTTTATATATATGCATGTGTTTATGTACGTGGTTTAATATAATTGATCAATAATACTATAATAGAATAATGGCCAAAGTCTTATTTTGGTCCCTTTGTTATGCTCATTGTTCCAAATAGGTCCCTCAGTTATTTTTTGTTCCATATTGGTCCCTCAGTTATCCAAAATTTGTCAAAGTTGGTCCCTTTAACGTTTTCCATCCATTTTTCTGTTTAAAAAAAAGAGGAAAAATAAACTTTCAACCCCAAAAGTTTTATTTTATTATATTAAGGTCATTTTCTTTTTATAATAGGATCAAAACGTAAAGAAAGGAAATAAATTAAAATTTTAAGTGAATTTACCCCAAAACACAAAAAAACTCTCTCTCTCTCT
>QANZ01026235.1:39021-50108 GCA_003254925.1 Chamaecrista fasciculata | reverse complement strand
ATCGAATTTCATTTTTAGTTGAATAAACTTTGTATAAAGTGTATTTATTCAAAAGTGACATACATACGCTAGCATATCCCAAACCAGGAATACCATGTTCTCGCTGAGACTTCCTATCTCCGTCGAGAATACTCTTACTCTTCTTCCCAAGCCTCATCTTCTCTCTCCTTATCCTCATTCCCAAACACTCCTATTTCCTTCCCTTCTTCCCAATCCCAAGTTTCGTGCCGCACTTCCCTCTCCAAAAGTCGCCGTCGCCGGAAACTCGCCGGAGACCGAACCCTTCCCGCCGGGACTCGTACCGGAGCTCATGCCGAAACACGTCGCCGTTATTATGGACGGCAACGGTCGGTGGGCCAAGATGCGAGGTTTGACGCCGTCGTCCGGTCACGAAGCCGGCGTTAGATCTCTGAGAAGAATCATCGAACTCTGTGGAAGCTGGGGAATTAAGGTTCTCACCGTTTTCGCTTTCTCTTACGATAACTGGATGCGCCCTAAGGTCAGTTTCGTCTTCGTCTTCGTCTTCAATTCTTCATCTCCCTGTCAGTGTGCGTTGAATTTCTGGTCAATTGATTCAAAATATGAGCATAGAGTAGTTTCCTTCATAGAAAACCTACTTTTTGGTATCTCAATAACTATTGAGTTCACCATTTAGTTCCTAAATTGTAAAAAAAATATGAATTAGTTCTTAAATTTTAGGCTTAAGTGCACTTTTGGTCCCAAAACTATGACAAAGGTTTCATTTTGGTCCCATAACTTTTTTTGTTGCAATTTTGGTCCCATAACTATGACAAAGGTTTCATTTTGGTCCCATAACTTTTTTTGTTGCAATTTTGGTCCCATAACTTCTCAAAAGGTTCCACCGTTAGTCCCTTGGTGAATTCCATCCATATTTAGCCGTTAAGTATGACGTGGTATAGTGACTAGGATCATGATGTGGCAAAATAAGATGAAATGGATTGAAATAGGATCTATATGCAACATATTAAAACTTATCTATACCCAACCACAATATATACAAAGAGTGGTACTTCCTCTTCCGCGTTCCGCTTCCCGATTCGCCGTCGTCGCCGCTTTGGTCGTTCAACTCTGGCTGAGGATCCCATCGACTTCGTCGGCGCCTTCTGCTTGAAGTCTCTTCTTCTCCACCAGATTGGTCCCAGTCAGTACCACTCTTTGTATATTTTGTGGTTAGGTATAAATAAGTTTTAATATGTTGCATATAGATCCTATTTCAGTCCACTTCATCTTATTTTGTCACATCATGATCCTAATTACTATGTCACGTCATACTTAACGGCTAAATATGGATGGAATTCACCAAGGGACTAACGTGGAACCTTTTGAGAAGTTATGGGACCAAAATTGCAACAAAAAAAGTTATGGGACCAAAATGAAACCTTCGTCATAGTTATGTGACCAAAATTGCAACAAAAAAAATTATGGGACCAAAATGAAACCTTTCTCATAGTTATGGGACCAAAATTGCAACAAAAAAAGTTATGGGACCAAAATGAAACATTTATCATAGATATGGGACCAAAAGTACACTTAAGCCTAAATTTTATATCACCTTCAACTTTGTATTCTCTTAGTCATAGGAAAATATGAATCAATTTTACTCAGTCAACTTTTTTTGTTTTTGAATTGTAAAAAAATACGAATTAGTCCTTAAATTTTATGTCAGTGTCAAGCTTTTGGTTTTTAAAATGTAGGAAAATACGAATTACTTCCTCAATTTTACACTATTAACTTTTTGGTCATTGACTGTGTTGTAAAGATCTACAACAGGTAACAGCTCAGAGACCAAAAAGTTGACAATGGTATAAAATTCAAGGATTCGTTCGTATATTTTTACAACTTAGAGACCAAAATATTGATGATGGTATAAAATTTAAAAATTGGTTCGTATTTTCTTACAATTTAAGGACAAAAGATTGGCGATGGTGTCAGGAATTAATTTATATTTTTCTATGATTCAGGATTAAACCGTTGACTAAGTAAAAGTTCAAGGATCAAAAAGTTAATTTTTTCTTTCCTTCGTCTGATATGTTTGAGATTCTTTTTTTTGGGGCCTGGGATATGTTTGAGATTTGATTGTGTTGCTGTAGGTGGAGGTTGATTTCTTGATGAGTTTGTTTGAACGAACAATAAACACCGAGATTGAGACTTTTAAAAGGTACCTAACCTAACTAATCAATTTCATTTCATTTCTTGTAAAATCGGAATTGGTAATTTGAATCTCAACATTCTTCTTCACAGGGAGGGAGTTCGAATATCAATTATAGGAGACTCATCGAAGCTCCCATCATCACTACAGAGAATGGTTCACAACGCAGAGGAAAGCACGAAGGAGAACTCGAAACTCCAACTCATCGTCGCCGTGAGTTACAGCGGCAAATACGACGTCGTGCAAGCGTGCAAGACGGTGGCGAAGAAAGTGAAAGACGGCGAGATTGAACTAGAAGACATCAACGAAACCCTAATCGAGCAAGAACTGGAGACGAATTGTACCGAATTTCCGAATCCAGATCTTCTGATACGAACAAGCGGCGAACTCAGAGTGAGCAATTTCCTCTTGTGGCAATTGGCTTACACTGAACTCTACTTTGAGCGTCAGCTATGGCCGGATTTTGGTCAGGATGAGTTCGTCGATGCTCTGGCTTCGTTTCAGCGAAGACAGAGACGATTTGGGGGACGCCATTCTTGAAGAAGAATTAATACCCACCATGTTTATTATTACTGGCTAATATTATACTTAGAGTAAGATATTTTTGTAATATTTATATTATAGTCTCAAGAGTCTATCTGAAATAAAAAAAAAAANAAAAAAAAAAAAAAAAAAAAAGAAATTAGAGAGAAAACCTATTATTTGTAATTTGGATCCTCTTGAGAGAGAAAGGAACAAGTGGGTTCCACTAACACTTTCTCTTTGTGCTACATTTATTGCTCTCTCAGTACTACACATATAAAATATAATAGAGAATTCAAATTGCTGGTATTTGGTCACTGAATTTATACCGAGTTAACTAATCAGTCATTGAATAATTAAAATATACTACTCAATCTTTGAATTATTGTAATTGTCAAATCCAGGGACCAAATAGTACAAATTCAATATAAATTCAGGGACCAAAAATATAATATTAGTTCAAATTCAGGGATCAAATAGTATTAATTTAGTACAAATTTCAGGATAAAAAGGTATAAAATTAGTTCAAATTCAAGTATCAAATTGAAACTAGGGACCAAGTAGTTGATAGTTAAAATATTTGAGGAAACAAATCGTGTATTTCTATTATTCATGGACTAATTAGTCAATTTAGTGTAAATTTAGGGATCAAATCGTGTGTTTCGATTATTCAGGGACTAATTAGTTGATTTGATATAAATTCAAGGACCAAATAGTAGGTTTTCTAAAAATTAAAGCTCTCCCAACATTTTAGGTCTTTTGTCATTGTTTATAATTTTAGTATGTAAATAATTGAAGAGTGGAGGACCAAATTATCAATGAGGTTCTCAATAAATACAATTGAATGAAGGGATGTTTTATTATATGATGAGCAATGCTTGCCAAAACTAGCTTAGATTAGACAGAACAAACCAAAATAACTAAATAAGTCCTGGACATTTATTTTAGTTCCTTGGTGTGGTGATAACTTGAAAGTTATAACTTGATGAAAGACATGCAAACAAAGGTTTACACTATATGTCAGGCAAAAGAAAAAAAGAAAAGGTTTACACTATATGAATCTACTCTTAAAACCGGGCCGGCCGTTGAACCGGTCGAAGGAGGGGTTGACTAAGTAACAATAAATAACAATAAATTAATTAACTTTTTTATCCTTCAATTGTTACTTAGTCAACGGTTTAATCCTTAATCATAGAAAAATATAAATTAGTTTCCAAAGTTATTAAAACCGGGCCGGCCATTGAACCGGCCGAAGGAGGGGTTCAAGGTTCAATGGTCTAACCGGGGTCGGACCGTTGACAAATAAATAAATTAAAAATAATAAAAAAACCTATGTATGATAAAATTTTAATTCAAATATTCATAATTATGTTACAAAATACAATTATAACATTAATATATTAATACAATTTTCATAAATTGACATGAATTAATATAGAGATAATCAATTTTCATAATGTTCATCAATATAATATCAAGTGACATTTTATGATCACTTTTTCTATCAAATTTTGGTTCATAATCAACATTCTTTAAGATTTGACCCATAATTATAAAAAAAAAGACCAAAAAAATCAAAAAAACAAAAAAGAAAATAAAAAATAAATCAAGACTGGTTCAACCGGTTTGCCTTCGGTTCAGGCCGGTCTCACCGGTTTTCGGCCGGTCCAGTCCGGTTCTCTATCTGGCCGATTATTAAGACGACTCGGACGGGTCTAATGGCCGGTTCCCAGTTCAGCCGGTCGGACCGACCGGTCTGATTTTAATAACCCTGTTAGTTGGGGATGTACCCAAAAAAAAAAAAAAAAGAAGGTGATGGGTTAAAAACAAAGAGAGAAACAATTGGGTTTTAAATAAATTGTCACATTTTTATTGGCCCAAGTCTTTATCCATAAGACCCAATCTCAATGAAAAAAAAAGACCCAATCTCAATGCAAAAAGAAAAAAAAGGGAAAAGGAAGGCCGAAATGAAAAGAACTACCAGGATTCAAACTAGGTACCTTTAATCTATGCACAACACCTCAACCATGTGGGCTGTGACCTGTGAGGCACTTTTGTTCTCGTTGTGCCATGGCTCTTATGTTCTTCGGAGAGAGAAATGAAGCATCAACATTAAGTAAAACTACAAAATAGAATGGCCATATCTAAAATTAAGATAATTAATGATGTTAGTCTAGATGAATAGGACTTAAGATAATTAATTTTAACTTTGTTTTGTTAGTTATAAGTTATAAATTATGACTTATGAGTTTTTTTTTAGGGTAAATTACACAGAAGGTCCCTGTGGTTTGACCCATTTTCAGAAAGGGTCCTATGGTTTAAAAAGTGTCAAAAAAGGGCCTTGTGGTTTGGTTCGTCCAAAATTTGACAAAAATATTGGTTAAAATACTATTTTAAGACCATAAATATTAATTTTTATGCATTTGACTCCCAAATATATTATTAGGCCAAAGTCCTATGAAATAAGACCAAAATGTAAGAAAGAATAAAAAATTAAGACTTTAGTCAACTTTGCACAAAAAAAAAACACACACACACACACAAATTTATCCACACGGCTCATCTTCTTCTTTCTCTTCCTCTTCCTCTTCCTTCAACTCCGCCGCCGCCGCCCCCTCCACCGCCGCTGCCGCCACCTCCGCACCACCGTCAGGCCATTTTCTCTTTTCTCTTCGTCTTCTTCCTCCATTGTGTCTTCAACCGATTCTTCAAGATGCTGAAAGAATCCCGCGCAATTTCTGTACATCTCCGCCACCATCCCAACCTGACCGCCATGCTCCAATCCTTTCCCCGCCGTTGATAGCGCTTCGGCCACCACTGCCGCCATCGCCGACAACGACGAATCTGGGCTTATGAACACAGATCCAACAACGGCGATTCCAGTGAGTAGAGGCCCCGCAATCGCTAAGGTTTTGTTGAGTTTCAATGCCAGATTCCCCAATCTATCGTAATCCTCAACGTCCTTCGTCTTCACAACTTCCATTACGTCCTTCGATTTTTTTTAAGGAATTGAGGAGGATGGTGAGAGAGTATCAGAAGAGAGAGGTGAGGGTGGGGAGAGAGATGCTGACGGTGGCGCGGAGGTGGCGGCGCGGTGGAGGGGGCGGCGGCGGCGGAGTTGAAGGAAGAGGAAGAGAAAGAAGAAGATGAGCCGTTTGGGTAAATGTGTGTCTGTGTTTTTTCTTGGTGCAAAGTTGACTAAAGTCCTAATTTTTTATTCTTTCTTACATTTTAGTCTTATTTCATAGGACTTTGGCCTAATAATATATTTGGGAGTTAAATGCATAAAAATTAATATTTATGGTCCTAAAATAGTATTTTAACCAATATTTCTGTCAATTTTGGACGAACCAAACCACATGGCCTTTTTTTGACACTTTTTAAACCACAGGACCCTTTTTGAAAATGGGTCCAACCACAGGGACCTCTTGTGTAATTTACCCTTTTTTTTATTATGATTTGTCATTTATAACTTTATGTGAGACTTATATAATTTTTTTGCCATTCATATAATATACTTCGGACTATTTTTTATTGTATTCCTGAATCCTACGATTCGATACGATTCACGATTCACAATTCAAAAATTAGCTTAACCATTCACGATTCGAATTCGAATTTGACAAGTATATTTGCAATCTCTTTATTATTCATTTGAGATAAACTGATCAGGAAGAAAGCAAGATTAAATATTATCCAAAATTAAACATGTGAGACGTCAAAATACACACATACACCAATAATACACAATTATAAATAAAGGCATCCTCGTCCTCAACCTCAAGTGTCAACGGCTTCGAAGAACCAAACGTGCATACTGCATAGTGCATACGCAAGCTACCATATCCCAAAGCAGGAATACCATGTTCTCGCTAAGGCTTCCTATCTCCGTCAACAATACTCTTAATTACTCCTATTCCGAAGCCTCATGTTTTCTCTCCTTATCCTCGTTCTCCTTATACACAACAAATAAAATTAGGAAAATAATTTTTTTTTTTTGAAAATCAGTTTCACTTCTTTGCTGCTTCCCACAAATTAAGAAAATTATTGTTTTTTTTTTCAAAATAAAAATATAATTTCTAAGAGTTAAAAAAATGAGAGTCTTAAATATTTTCTTATAAATAAAGGCGTCATTCACTCCTCATGTCTCAACGGCTTCGTGTTGGCGGCATCATCACACAACACACAAATCGAATTTCATTTTTAGTTGAATAAACTTTGTATAAAGTGTATGAGCGCTCTGGCATTTATTCAAAAGTGACATACATACGCTAGCATATCCCAAACCAGGAATACCATGTTCTCGCTGAGACTTCCTATCTCCGTCAACAATACTCTTACTCCTATTCCGAAGCCTCATGTTCTCTCTCCTTATCCTCGTTCCCAAACACTCCCATTCCCTTCCCTTCTTCCCAATCCCAAGCTTCGTGCTACACTTCCCTGTCCAAATGTCGCCCTCGGCAAAGAGCTTCCCGGTGAACCCGACCACCGAGCCGCCATTTCCGGATCATTGCCGGAGCCCGAGCCCTTCCCGCCAGAGCTCCTACCGGAACTCATGCCGAAGCACGTCGCCATGATTATGGATGGCAACGGTCGGTGGGCCAAGATGCGAGGTTTGTCGCCGTCGGAGGGTCACGAAGCCGGCATTCATAGGACTTTGAGAAGGATGATCGAGCTGTGTCGTAGCTGGGGGGTTAAGGTTCTCACCGTTTTCGCTTTCTCCGACGCTAACTGGAATCGCCCTAAGGTCAGTCCCCTTTGTACGTGCGTTTGAATCTACCTACGTAGCAAACTATGAAGCATGGATACTTCGTTTTAAGAGCTTGTCGCCGTGTCAGATTTGTGTCTATATCCGACACTTGTGCGACACCTATACGACACAACATAAATTTTATAATATAAAATCAATTTATTGTGACTTTAGCACGACAAACAATATAAAATAATAACATAGATGACATCTATTATGAATAAATATTGTAAATTTTAAAGTTTTTATGAAAATTTATGAATGTTTAATTATTTATATATTTAAATATATACCGTGTTGTATCATATAATTTTAAAAATTTGGTATATTCGTATCCGTGTCATGTCTCGTATCCGTCCATACTTCATAAGTAGCAAGTGATAGTGATTGAACGACTTGCACGTTGAATTTCTTGTCGAGTGATTCAAATTTATGTTTGGATGGAGTGTCAATGGAGGAATATAATGGAGAGGAGAGGAAGGGACAAAAGATAAAAAAATTATGTTTGGAAGTTTTTGTAGGGGAGAGTGGAGTGGATAAGGAGGGACATTTGGCACCCCCCCAAAATTCAATTTTTGCTGGCACCCCAAATTGGAGTGCCAAGAAAGGAGTGTACAGTTTTATATTTTTTTAATGACAATTATATCCTTATACTAACCAAAAATAACATGTGTCCACTCCATTCTATTCCATTACTAATAATTTTCCAAACAAGATTAACAAGTGTCCATTCCTTTCTTCATTAAAAACTCTCAAACAACATATCTACTCAGCCCATTAATATCCTCTCCTCTCCACTCTGTTAGTGTCCATTAATATCCTCTCATCTCCATCCATAGCCTAAAATATTACTGAGTTGGCTGACAACTCAAACCCTGAAAGATTAAAATATAAAGTTTAGTTCTTGAAAAATCAAAACAAAACGGTACACTAATTAGTCATTTTTATGGACTAAATAGTATACTGTTTTAATCTGTTAATGACTAATAATCAATTAATATGCCATTTTGATCTTTCAGGAACCAAATTAGATATTTTAATTTTATAGAGATTGAGTTGTCATGATCTCTCGGGGACCAAATTATTGGTTTAGTCTTCAAAATATGATGATCATTGAGCAAAGAGTGGTTTCATTTATCTGATATATGTTGAGATTTGATTGTGGTGCGGTTGCAGGTGGAGGTTGATTGCTTGTTGAATTTGTATGAACAAATAATAAAAGCCGAGATTGAGATTTTTAAAAGGTACCTAATTAATGTAACCAACTAACCAATTTCATTTGATTAAAATAAAATTGTTGTAAATCGCAATCGGTTTAAATCTCATTTCTTTCTAGTTTCTAATCTTGCCTTCCCCGCATCACAGGGAGGGAGGTCGAATATCAATTATAGGAGACAAATCAAAGCTTCCATCATCACTGCAAAGAATGATTCACAATGGTGAGGAGAGCACGAATGGGAGCTCGAAATTCCATCTGATCATGGCCATCAATTACAGCGGAAAATACGACATCGTGCAAGCGTCCAAGATGGTGGCGAAGAAGGTGAAGGACAGTGAGGTTGAGCTAGAAGACATTAACGAAAGCCTGATCGAGCAAGAACTGGAGACGAACTGCACCGAATTCTCGAACCCTGATCTTTTGATACGAACCAGCGGCGAACTCAGAGTGAGCAACTTCTTCTTGTGGCAATTGGCTTACACCGAACTCTACTTTGAGCCTAAGTTATGGCCGGATTTCGATCGGGACGAGTTCGTCGAGGCTCTGGCTTCGTTTCAGCGAAGACAGAGACGATTTGGCGGACGCCAGTCTGAAAATTAATAGCCATTGTGGTTTATAGTATACCCACTAATGTGGTTTATACATATAAAAAATTAGGGTCTTTGCGTGTCAGGAGGGACTAAATTGTTAATTTAGTAAAAAAAAGAAAGGATCAAATAATAATTTTTCTCTTATTATTAATTTTGTACTATAATTTTAAAGTGTGGAAAAAGTATATGTTATAATGCGTTTGGCAAAAGTTCTTTTGTATATGTTATAGTAAATGCGTTTGGCAAAAGTTATATTGTAAGTGAATAACCACGTTATGGGTGTACTATATGGACCCACTAACATTGTTATGCATGCATGACTACATCCCAATAACCATGTTTAAGCAGTTATTGTATAAACGGTCATGAAGATCTTCATAAACTCATGAAACTTTTTTCGATGAGAGATTTAATCAGTTTTATGGATGTGTCAAATAACTAGTCAAACTCAGTTGGAAGTCTCATATTTAAACGTATACATTACGAATTTACTTCGACTATGAATAGTTCAGATGTACTTGAATAGTTGAATGTATCCGTTATAGGGAGTTTACAGCCGATGATTACAACCTGAAGGTTCAACGAGACCGTAATACTGATGAATATTTCGTTGTGTTCAATATTCATCCTACTATTTGATTTGCTCAAATTCATGTTTTAATTGGTATCAACTATGGAATCCGTTGGGTTGTTAGTAAAAAATGTATGGGACGATTACAATATGAATATATCTGTGTGGGTTGTTGACAACACAGATGTCATGTTCAATTGGAGAATTCATCATGTGTTCTTCAGTTTGTTGTCGAATTTAAATGTTATTGGATTCAGTGGTCGTATTTTGACATGTGTCAGGATGTTTGCTGAAAATGAAGCCTAATATTTTCAACTCATTCAGGATCATGGTCTTTCATTACTACATAAATGATGAGGTTCACCAAAAGAAATTGACTTCTTATTACTCACATCCATGTACCGTTGAAGATTGTCACTTTTTTTTGTGCTAGTTTATTTTCAATGTAAGTATGTACTTTTTGTTTGTCATGATTATATCATTGATCATATATGAAATTTGGTTGTGGAAGAACATTTCATCTATTGTTGAACAATATAATAATGTAAACAATAATAGATAATATGCAGATAACGTTTTAATTTTGTATAAATATAAAATAGAAAATTAATTTTACTCAAAAGATAGAAGATGGACTCAGAAGCTGAAAGACGATTTTGATGTTAGTATTGAAGTTTCAATTATATTTAACTTGGATGAAAATTTGGACATTGAAATTATTTGTTGATTTACAAGTATGCCACAAAATATATTTTTAAATATTTTTTCATAAATAAATTAAGGCAAAACACCCTTTCGCGCCCCTAACGTTTGCGGTGATTTTCAGTTATGCCCCTAACGTTTCATTTGTGTCAGTTGTGCCCCCAATGTGAAACGTTAGTTTTAATTATGCCCCCAATTTCAATCATCCACAAAAACAAACACTATTTTTGCACGATTTGAGCTCGATTTTGATAAGATTTCATATGGGTTTTAATTTTCGGACATCACAAACTTGATTCCTTGGATCAATTTCAAAGATTAAGTTTAAAATAGCCCCAAATCCGAAGAAAATCGGACCCGATGAACCCCAAAAAGGACCAAAACGAAATGCAGCAAAACGAAGCATTTTTCTCAAAATTTCCATGTGCAAAATGATCCTTAGGAGTCGAAAATGAGTACCCATATGAAATCTGATCAAAACCGAGCTCAAATCGTGCGAAAATGGTGTTTTTTTTTGTGGATGATTGAAATTGGGGGCATAATTGAAACTAACGTTTCACATT
>QANZ01026235.1:5394-28078 GCA_003254925.1 Chamaecrista fasciculata | reverse complement strand
TATTTTGTTGGGATAAATTTTGTAGATATTTATATTAATTTAATTAAGCGCTAAAACATAAAATATTCATTAAATATAACATTATATTAATTAATTATTATATTATTGTAATTAAATTAGTTCACATTTTGTGTTTTGATAATTGCCAAAAATTCTCGTTAGTAGATATTAAAATATTGATTAGTCTTGGAATATCGCTAAGGATAATATTACTTAAGTTAAGAGACCATGTTGAGTAAAATCAGAATACTATTAAATGAGAAATCTTATGATTATATGTTAATCCATCGAAAGAAGGAAAGAAATCTCAGAGTTATTCCTATTCCTTAATTACCGCTATGATTAAAGGAATTGTTTAGGAAAGATTCTATTCTATGCGCTGACATTTAAATCTAAATCAAATCACGCGCTGATCTTGCTCTATATCATTAACTTCGTGTTATGAACATTGAGAAACTTATGAGCTGACCGTTGAAGCTTTTAATAGCTGCTACATCTATATTTGGAAAGAATTAGACTAATTGCTGCTAATTCGCAAGTCAAGGAACACTCACAAGGAAAGTCTTTAAACTTTGATATTTTGACCTTGCTGATCAATGCTCAACGACTACAATTCATAATTACCAGATGAGCAATCATGGAATGCTGTCAAGACTTTGAAGAAGGCTAAGACAAATCGAATTTCATGAAGATACTACTGTTCCTAGCCGTTGGAGTATTCAAGTCTGGAGAAACATTCCTTAAGAAGCTGCTGAGCTGCTCTACTATAAAAGCTAAAGAATTTGAAAGCTTGAAAAAGTGAATGCTATGTGCTGAAGCTAGACTGTGTGTTATTATCAAAAAGCTGCTTAGTGTTATCTATGTGTGAGAAACCCTTTGTGGGATTTGAGTCTTAGTGACATTTCACCTTTGAGTGAACCTATCTCTTTGTGAGAAAAACCCTTCTATATACTTTTTGAAACTGTCTGATTCGTTCGTATACCTCCTAGTGGTAATAGGTTACCTACCCTCGGTTGTTGTGAAACCCCAAGTGGTTATCCGTGAGTGGTTGCACTGTAAGAGGAGTTGTTGTGAGGAACCTTGTTGTTACACGTGAGGACTTGTGGTTTGGGAAACTGTAAAAGTGTGAAACCCTAGTGGTGATCTGTGAGTGATTGAGTGCCAATTGTAATTTGGTTAGTTTGCCCAGCAATAATATAAAATCCCTTACTTTGTGTTCGGGGACTGGACGTAGGCTTAAGAGAAAATCCTTTGTTGAGAACTAGTATCTTGTTCTGAACCAGTATAAATCTGTTGTGTCATTATTCCTTACCCTTTCTCCTTTATATTCCACATTTATCATTTGTGAGTTAAGGAACTATTTTCTTTCGTAAGCAATCTGTTTAAATAGCTGATCTATTTAAAGTAGCTGTTTTCTTTGTGAAGATGTGTTCTTAAGTTAACCTGTTATTGCTAAGGAACTTTGTTCTGAAAGAAACTTTTTGAAGGAATTGTTTTGAGGAATTTATATTAGAGGGATTGTTTTGAGAACCTGTTTTAAGGAACTGTGTTAAAACTCGTTTTTAACTTAAAAAAAGTTTTTAAATACCAATTCACCCCCCCTCTTGGTATATTTTCCTTGTGCATCTTGACTAACATATTCATTTGGGATTCAATTGTTTGCCCTTATGTCCTTTTATGATAAAATATAATACCTTGAGGTTTCATGTTTATTTGGATAATTTTGTGACTAATAGTGTGGTTTTTCTCGGGTTTAATCTTTATTATTTGTTTGATCCTTTTTATCCTGAGAATTCGCATAGTTTCCCGATTTGTTGATAGGTTTAAAAGGAAGTCCAAAGCATTGGAACACTCAAAGGAAGACCCGAGGATCATTGGAGACAAGTCAGGGACCAAATCGCACAGTTTCAACATTTTTCCATATCATGCCATGGAGTAGGCCGCGGCATGACCCGCGGCTATTTTAATTATTGAAGCCCAAGCCCAATTTTGATGATTCTGACTTTGCCCAACTTGGATTTGGCCGAAAATTTAAGTATAAAAAGGATCTTTAGGTCAATTTTGCAGGTTACACACTTCTTGAGAGAGAATTTGCATTCTTGATCATCTTCTTGGCTATAATCATCTTCTTGGAGCTTTTTGTGGGATCATGGCAATTCAACCTGAATTTGTTCTTCTCTACACCATGAGCAGCTAAATCTTCATACGCGGAGAAGCAGTGGAGCAAAGCATGAGCTAGGGTTTCACATAGGGAGTTTATCACACACTAGAATTAGGGTTTTCTCTTCTTGTTCTTGTTTTCTAGTTGAACCTAAGAACTCGTTGTGAATCTAATTCTTATTTCTTGATTAAGAACTTGGTTTTAATTCTTTCAATTATATCTTGATTGTAACCCTAGAGTTTATACTAGTTTGGTTATAATTATAGATATATAGTTTTGACAATGGTTATTGTTATAAAGATTATGTTTCTTGATCTTCTTTCATCATCAATTTAATGAGGTTTTCAATTCTTATTGTGGATCTATCTTGTTTAAGGTGTTTGCATGATAGGGTTGTTAATCTAGCTCATTGAGTTATTAGTGACTATCTTAGGATGATTTGTGTGGGAATACTCCATCTATCTTTAGTAGTGATAATTGCTTAATCAAATTGCTCTATCGAGTGTTTTCTCAATTTGGTTAATCTATTCGTGTTATTATTTGTTTCAATTCAGTCCTTTTAATAAAAAAACACAAAAATATTTATTGCCTTGTTTAATTATTGTCTTAGGTCATAGATAAACATTTAAAGAAAAGAAGATCAACAATAAGAATTTGATACCTGATCCACAACATTTAAAATATTTCTTGATATTTATTGCCCGATTAGTGATAATTTGATATTATTTGCTTTTAAACTTTGCACAAAAGTTCCTCGAGAGATCGACTCGGATTGCATCACTATATATAGTGCATTAATTCCGGTATTTTGGCCACCTAGCGATGGGTCCGGTCAGTCTGACACAATTCGTTAAGGGAACATCCGAATTTCGAAACGAGGATTTTCTGGGGTCTTGTAAATGTTGGAATAGTTAGTAATTAAAGTCTCACATTGTACAAGTTGAATGTTGAGAAGAATGCTTGTATGTGAATAGTCATAAAAATTTATGGTTATAATCAATTTTGTGAATCTAAAGGGACATTACTGTTCATATACGAAAGGTTATAACTGTGTTCCGGGAACGGGTAGGTTCGTGCTTGGAGGTCCAAAGCAAAGCAAGAGAAACAAGAAAGCAACACGGAAACAATATCAGAGTTAACAATAATAAAATAACACAAGTAAAGGAAATAGTCACTTGGAGGGTCCTTGACATGGGGAAGCAAAGCACTCCAAGTAAGGACTTAGGCAAGACAAGAGAACTGAAGACTCAAGTAAGCTGGACTATATTCTAAAGAGCTTAGAAGGTCGATTGGAATTCTCTTGGCGTAATTTCTGGTTGTCAGCGTATCTCCCTCACTAGAGAAATAAGGAGGTATTTATAAGGAAGGCTCATGTGGGTCATTATTGATAGCCATGATGGCCATTTAAAGGGGGTGTTACATATGGTCATGATGGCTATTTATGGTAAAATCATTAATAGGCATAACGGTCCATTATGGGTATGCTAAAGATAATGAAACATGAATTTCAATGTTAATGAAGAGGTTAATGACAATAATGTAAATATCTGGCAAATAGGGGTCTGAGCTCAATTGAATACTACTCCACCTACTAAAGACCAAGCCCTTAATTACCTCACTTACTTGGAATGATTGTGACCAAACACGAAGAGGCCTTCACTTCAATCCTACCAAACCACTCCCTATGACTATTCCCAAGGGAAGGAAGGAGAAGAGGCCCCCCTTCCTTCACAACACTCCTAACCTTGTTCAAATAAGGATGTTGTGGATGCNTATTGCCTTGTTTAATTATTGTCTTAGGTCATAGATAAACATTTAAAGAAAAGAAGATCAACAATAAGAATTTGATACTTGATCCACAACATTTAAAATATTTCTTGATATTTATTGCCCGATTAGTGATAATTTGATATTATTTGCTTTTAAACTTTGCACAAAAGTTCCTCGAGAGATCGACTCGGATTGCACCACTATATATAGTGCATTAATTCCGGTATTTTGGCCACCTAGCGACGGGTCCGGTTAGTTTGACACAATTCGTTAAGGGAACATCCGGATTTCGAAACGAGGATTTTCTGGGGTCTTGTAAATGTTGGAATAGTTAGTAATTAAAGTCTCACATTGTACAAGTTGAATGGTTGAGAAGAATGCTTGTATGTGAATAGTCATAAAAATTTATGGTTATAATCAATTTTGTGAATCTAAAGGAACATGACTGTTCATATACGAAAGGTTATAACTGTGTTCCGGGAACGAGTAGGTTTGTGCTTGGAGGTCCAGAGCAAAGCAAGAGAAACAAGAAAGCAACACAAACAATATCAGAGTTAACAATAATAAAATAACATAAGTGAAGGAAATAGTCACTTGGAGGGTCCTTGACAGGGGGAAGCAAAGCATTCCAAGTCTTAGGCAAGACAAGAGAACTGAAGACTCTAGTAAGCTGGACTATATTCTAAAGAGCTTAGAAGGTCGATTGGAATTCTCTTGGCGTAATTTTTGGTTGTCAACGTATCTCCCTCAATAGAGAAATAAGGAGGTATTTATAAGGAAGGCTCATGTGGGTCATTATTGATAGCCATGATGGCCATTTAAAGGGGGTGTTCCATATGGTCATGATGGCTATTTATGGTAAAATCATTAATAGGCATAACGGTCGATTATGGGTAGGCTAAAGATAATGAAACGTGAATTTCAATGTTAATGAAGAGGTTAATGACAATAACGTAAATATCTAGCAAATAGGGGTCTGAGCTCAATTGAATACTACTCCACCTACTAAAGACCAAGCCCTTACCTCACTTACTTGGAATGATCGTGACCAAACACGAAGAGGCCTTCACTTCAATCCTACCAAACCACTCCCTATGACTATTCCCAAGGGAAGGAGGGAGAAGAGGCCTCCCTTCCTTCACAACACTCCTAACCTTGTCCAAATAAGGATGTTGTGGATGCCACTTAACTTCCTCAAGGCCTTTTGCCTCTTGGGTATCATGCATTAATTAACTAATTAATTAATTATTAAATAAAATAACAGCTATGTAGGAACAAACTGTTTATTAAATAGACATGAATGTTCATTTGTGAGAAGTTATAACCAGTCATAAAGATTGAATAAGAAAAGATTTGAGTGTAGGAATCTGAAAGGTTGAACCTCTTCAGTTTTTCTTCTATAAGTAGCACCTCTTCTCTCAAACAATTATTCAACCAAGAGATCTAATTTTCAACTTTTCCTTCTTAAATTGTGTTTAGAAGATATTATAGTTTTGCTAGCCATAATGTCAGACTTTGTAAAATCCTAAAGGAAATCTGCCATAAAACCCAGCAGCAAATGAATAGTGGGGCTTAAATTCTCTAAGGACATTGATTACACTATCAAAGCCTATATTGTTTTTCTAACAATCTTAAGGAAATTAAATACGAGATGAAGACTAGTGGAGTAAACAAGTTGTTCAATCCTGACATTTTCATGCTCGACCGCTTTGATGGTGTAAGACATCACAATCTTAAAAAAGTGAATTTAATTAGTGGCATCACTGTGAAATTCACATCTTCGAATGATGTGGTATGTCTGGTATGTTTTATATCTGATAGAAATTTAAAAAGTACTCTTTGAAACACTATTTTGATTTTGTTTTTGTGTTGTCAATTTTCAAGTATTTTTAAGTGTGGTATAATTTATACATGACTAGAGGCTTGTAGATCTATGATATTTTGTTCAATAAAACAAATATATTTACATGAACTTCATTGAAAAAGATTTATTGACTGATTTTTTAAAGATGAGAGGCTTGCCTCTCTTATATGCCAATTATTTCTTTTTTAATAAATTTTGTAACTAGCATGTATTCGGAAAAATGTGTTGTCATTTAGAGTTTTTTTCTTTTAATTTTATCTTGTGTATCTTCAGAAGAATAAAGCCTAATTGCACTTGTTATTTTTAGAGTATTGCAACATTTTCATTAGTGCATTTATGGCCGCTATACCTGCTTTTTCCATGCAATATATTATTATTTAGTTCTTAAAACGTCCCTAATACCATATTTTGATATCAAATTTCGAATAAAGAAATATGAGCCCAACCATTTATACAAAGAAAATCTAAAATGGAAGCCATTGCTATTAGAGAAAGCAGAATATTTCCATTGCGTATATTTAGCTTGGAAAATGAAGAATAACAAGGAATTCAGTTCAGAACGTCCATTTTGGGGAAGGCTCTGCATGATATTTGTTTGGATGTTTACCTATGAAGGCAGGTAGTAAATCAGATCATAGTTTTAAATGGAAAGGGATTTGATGATTAAGAAATTAGATAAATTATTTAGAATTTTAGGTTATTTTTATATTGCTCAAGGTGAAATAGAATAATATTGATAAAATAGGAGATAAAGACATACAAGTAATCCTATTTATAAATAAACTACATTCTATATTCGAAATTAATATCATCAATTTCTTAAAAGAAAAAATAGAATTGATCCAAAGTTTCCAAATATTTGACTGAGTCTTTTTTTAGCTTTTTATTTTTTTGCCTAAGAAAGTTTTTTTTTTTTTTAACTTGATACACTAGTTTGTTCTTCTTTTTTGTGGCAGTTGCATACTGTTCAATAATGGCAAAAAATGTAACCACATAGGTTGAGCACTTTGCTTTTCTATTTCTTAATGCTATGTTTACAGCAAGTTGATTGCCAAATCATTGCATAATAAAGAAATTCTTATTCGCGTTTTGGCCAAAAAAATAAATAAATAAATTCTTATTCGCGTGGAAAGCAACATTTAATCAAGTTTTTGGATGATAGCTGATAAGAGTATGATATAACTTGCACAACAAAATAGAAACTATTTGAGTTTATTGTAAATTTGACTACATGCGTATAAGTTATTACTCAATGTCTCAATGACAAATTATAAAGACTTTAAACTATTCATTTAGTCCATTATTAGGATGCAGACAAGGTTATTCAAAATCAAATTAATTAAACCGAATCAAAATGAAAAATGAATGATTTGATTAACATGGTTGGAAAGATGTAGATCAAAGTGTAAATTTAGTCCCATATCTCTTGCTCAGTTTCTAACTTGGTCCTATATCTATTTTTTGTAGTATTTATTGTCTCATATCTTTAGGTCAGATTCCAATTTGGTCTCATATCTGTTTTTTGTTGCAAATTTGGTCCCATATCTTTGGGCTCATTGCAGAATTAGTCCTATATCTAATATCTTTGAGTCATGTGCATAAGTGGTTTCATATCTTTGTAAAATGGTCAATTAACGATTGATCCTTTAGTAAGAATATGTGACTACCTAAGCAAAAGATATGAGACCAAATTGGGACCTTTTGCAAAGATATGTAACAAAAAAATGCAACAACAAAAATATATAGGAGCAAATTGAAAACTTACCAAAAAATATAAGACCAAATTTACAATTTGACCAAAGATGTATGTATGTTCTTTGGTTCCTTCTTGTAAAATACAAGACTCAAATCTAAATTCTCGGCAAGAGTTATGTCTAGTGGATTGTGTTTTGAAAGAAGCTTTGATTTCAGGTTTAATATGAATGTTATTATGTTAAGGTGAGCCACGTTCCCTGTTTTCTTTGAGCTCGATGTGTGTGCCTCTGTTTTCCCATGTCTTAAGCATGTTTAATTTCTTCCTTCCCTCTAAAAAAGCGTGTTTCTTCCTTAGGAGACTTTTCTAATTTATTCGTTTTGATCCATCATGGACGTAACCTCAACTCCATGGACCACCCATTTCCCGCTACTTGTCTCAATATCTCCAGAAAATGACGCCGTTTCATGTCTCAAAGCGGCTTCCAGCAATTATTCGATGGCCATGTAAAGTGTATAGTGCATGTAAATATGAAAATGTTTACAATGGGTTAATCCAAAATGATAAGCATTTTCTCTGTGATAACACCTTTATGCATCTATGAATATATGAGAAATTTTGACAAGTCTATATTTTCAGCTATAAAGATTATTCTATTTTTGTCATTGAATTCATTTTTTGGTCATTAAATTTGAGAGAGACATCCAATCGATGATGAATGTAATTTTTTACGGGCCGAGGCATACATTTTACTTATTTAAGGATTGATTCGTTGAATCGATATAAAATTATGGACCAAATAGTAAGATTTTAAAAAATTCTATATTATTTACATTTTGGTCCTTTCATTTCATTCAACAAAATACAACTTCAACATTCATTCCAAAAACTACCCAACAACACAAATTCCAAGAAAATTTCATTGCACAAAACCACGCACGTCCAAGCACCAAAATATCATTTTATTATTTCCATCTTGTTCCATTATCGATTATCAATTCTATCCCTATACAATTTTAAAAAACTCATACAATTATTTCAACCAACCACAATCATTATATAATATTTTCTTATAAATAAAGGCGTCCTCAATCTCATTCTTCCATATCCCAAGCTTCGCGTAGCACTTCCCTCTCCAAATGTCGCCGTCGGCAAAGAGCTTCACGGCGAATCCTTGCCGGAGCCGGAGCCATTCCCGCCAGGTCTCTTACCGGAACTCATGCCGAACCGTGTCGCCGTGATTATGGACGGCAACCGGCGAAACTATACGCCGGGTCTCTTGTAAAGGTCTCTTACCATCTCTGGAGCTATGCACTAATCCGATCGATCCCTGCCTCTGTCATTACGATTTCTTAACACAAATCTCAATTACCATGATATCATCATCACAGAATTTATAAACATTCACTTAATTACAGTCATTAATTCTTTATAACCTAAAGCAAATATATATTTATATACATACATATACGTATAATAAATATGTAACTCACCGCCACTCAAAAATCCATGTCAAAATATACAAAGGCGCCAGCACAATAACCAGACCCTGTGATGAGGCAATGTAAAAATTAAAGTATAATTAAATGCCAAAAACTTCCCAAACAAAATTAAACGTTAATAATATATATAGACTTACACATAAGACGAAATTAGTGACTCTATCCTCCTTTTGTGGTGGATTGTAGTAGTAGGCGTCCCTCACAAGCAACACTACCAGAAACTGTAAGCAAATTCATAGTAACAGAGAAAGCATTTTAACATACAGTGATAAATATTAGCAGCTCACATATACTTTTTGAAAAACTATAACTATATATATATATATATGTGGAATTAATTAAGGCAATTACAATGATGAGTCCAGTTCCACAAATGACGCCTCCACTGGGATTTCTGAAATTACAGTCATCATTGAGAGAAGCAGCCACGCGATCTGTGGCCATCTCTGCCAGTACCAGAGGAGAATAAATATGTCTATTCGTTCCAGGAATTCTCCATCCCAAACTGTAAAAACAAATTCCAATCCACATATATGATATCAAATTTTAGAAATTAATCTAGTCTTTTCACTAATCAGATTATTATAAAAGAGAATGTTGGTTAAAAAATGTGACAATAATTATATCATATGTGGCAGATTGTTGATATAAGATAAAATGATAGTCAAATCATGAGACTTTTAAACATTTATTCAGATTTAAAAAATTAGATATGAATCTTTACTAATAATTTTTTTTTGGCCAAAACTTTACTAATAATTATAGCTTAGCTTTTGACGCGATTAATTGATTCAAGTGTAATGTATTCAGGGGAGTGATGTTACATGCATATTATAAATCAAGGATAATATAATGGAAATAACTTGCCTCTCATCATCGTCATTTGCAAGGCGTTCCGTCACGGTAAAATTCGGACCATATGGCTGCATGTATATATATATATATTTAAACGAATCATGATGATATGAAAAGATTAATCATGTATTATTACAGCGGTACTATATATATCCATACCTTGCGGCAGATCTCACAGATGGTGTCACCTTTGGTGTTGATCCAGCGTTGGGTGCAACTTCTATGAGCAAACTAGGGCAAGCAAGTGGAGAAGACAAGAGTGAGAAATTTAGCATTTGTGTTATAAAACTTTTAATATTGAACTATCAGGCCATGACACTTTTTATACACAGACTGTTAGGTGTGGGTTCCTCCCACATGGGTGGGACCCACACCATTTGAAAAATTAATATATATATATATATTAAAAAAAAAAGGGAAAAGTCAAAAAGCCACCGAAAGTTTTGCAGCAAATTGCTGCAAAACTTTTGGGGATGGAGGCTGAGGAGTGCCTATAAATAGGCACTCCTGCAATGCATCAACTTCAGAGGAGAGGAAGAGAGAGATATTTTAGAGAGTTTAGGGTTTTTTCCTAAATAGGGGAGTGACAAAATAGTGAGGGAAAAATACTGGAAGAGTATTTATTTAGAGACACTTGTGGGTGGGAAACACTTGTGTGTGTATCACTATTTTGGGGTTATCTTCTGTTGTTGTATCATCTCTAGTTTGTATCTAGGGAAGGTTCTCTTCATCTCTTTGTACCCATTAATATTTTATTAGTGGAAGTTTTGGATGGAGTTGGGGTTGTGGACGTAGCCCAAACGTTTTGGGTGAACCACATTAAATTATTGGTGTCATTTTTCTTGCTTGTTCTCTTTGTTATTCTGCTTAAATAGTACCACCGGGACCAACAAGTGGTATCAGAGCCTTGGTTAATAGCTTTATAAAATTCTAAGTATGCTCTGTGGTTGCAGTTTTGACTGATCTTCCACATCATAAAAGATTTTATTGCTATTGTCAAGTACTGCCCATTTGTACGTACGGGTACTATTCACTTGTACGTATTTGTACTATTCACTCGTATTGTACAGACACTATTCACGTGTACGGATACTATTTACGTGTGCGGGGTACTATTCATTTGTACGGGTACTATTCATTGCAGAATTTTTTATTTGAGTCAACGTCTAGTCTCTGATTTTTTATCCAAGATGGAGGTGAAGACAAGTAAAATGGTCTATCTAAATGGCACAAACTATCACATATGGAGAAGCAAGATGAAAGATCTCCTATTTGTGAATAAGATGCACCTGCTGGTGTTTAGCACTCAAAAACCCGAAGAAAAGTCAGATGAGGACTGGGAATTTGAGCATCATCAGGTCTGCGGTTACATTCGGCAATTTGTTGAAGACAATGTATATAACCACATTTCCGGCATTACACATGCTACAACTTTGTGGGAAAAGCTGGAGGAACTGTATGCCTCAAAAACAGGTAACAACAAGTTATTTTACTTGACTAAGTTAATGCAAGTAAAATATCAAGAGGGCACGACTGTGGCGGATCACCTTAATGAAATACAAGGGATCGTTGATCAGTTGTCTGGTATGGGCATAAAGTTCGATGACGAAATCCTTGCTCTTATGGTACTGGCATCACTCCCAGAGTCATGGGAAACCTTGAAGGTTTCAATCTCCAATTCTGCACCTAATGGTGTAGTAAACATGACGACAGTCAAGAGTGGAATTCTGAATGAAGAGATGAGACGGCGATCACAAGGAGCCTCTACTTCACAGTCAAAAGTCTTGGCTACTACAACACGGGGGAGAAGTCAGAATAAAAGCCAGAGCAACAAAGACAAAAGCATAGGGAAGTCTAACAAATTTGCTAATGTAGAATGCCATCACTGTAAGAAGAAGGGTCACATCAAGAAGCATTGCTGGCAGCTGAAGAAGGAGAAAAAGAAGAATAAAGGCAAAGATGTGAGGAAGGATGATAGCAGTGATGACGAATCAAACTCTGTCGCTGAGTTTAATATTGTTTACAGCAATGATATTATCAATTTGGCGACCCAGGAAACTAGTTGGGTAATTGATAGCGGAGCTACCATTCATGCAACACCGAGGAGAGAGCTCTTCTCATCTTACACGTCTGGAGATTTTGGGACTGTAAAGATGGGAAATGATAATTCCTCTTTAGTTGTGGGCAAAGGTGACATTTAATTTGCTTGGAAACCATGAATGGAACGAAGCTGATTTTGAGAGATGTCAGGCATGTTCCAGACATACGCCTGAATCTGATTTCTGTAGACAAACTTGACGAGGAAGGTTATTGTAGTACCTTCTACAATGGCCAATGGAAGCTGACCAAAGGCTCATTGGTAGTGGCAAAAGGCACGAAGCAGTCAAAGCTGTACGTGACTCAGTTGAAGATCTCCCAACAAATTGTGAACGTTGTGGAGAATGATGATAAGATTCAGTTGTGGCACAGACGACTCGGCCACATGAGCGAGAAGTCAATGAATCGTTTGGTCAAGAAGAGCTTATTACCAGGTTTGAACCAAATTCACTTAAAGAAGTGTGCTGACTGTTTAGCGGGGAAACAAAACAGAGTATCATTCAAAAGTTTCGCTCCTTCCAGAAAGCATGAGGTGCTGGATTTGGTGCACTCAGATGTGTGTGGGCCTTTCGAGAAGTCCCTTGGTGGTGCCAGGTATTTTGTGACTTTTATAGATGATCATTCACGAAAAACCTGGGTGTACACGTTGAAATCCAAGGATAAGGTGTTTGACGTTTTCAAACAATTTCTGACCATGGTGGAAAGAGAGACTGGTAAGAAGCTGAAGTGCATTCGGACAGATAATGGCGGCGAATACACAGGTCCATTTGATGCATATTGCAAAGAGCATGGTATTCGACATCAGTTCACACCTCCGAAAACTCCACAGTTGAATGGCCTTGTTGAGAGGATGAATAGAACTTTGATTAAGAGAACCAGGTGTTTTCTTTCTCAGTCAAAGTTGCCAAAGCATTTTTGGGGTGAAGCGGTGATTGCAGCAGCATATGTATTGAACCATTCACCCTGTGTCCCTCTTCAGTATGAGGCTCCAGAAAAGGTGTGGTCAGGAAGAGACATCTCTTATGATCACTTGCGGGTATTTGGCTGTAAAGCCTATGTCCATGTACCGAAGGATGAGAGGAGTAAACTTGATGTCAAGACAAAGCAATGTGTATTCATTGGATATGGCCAGGATATGCTTGGCTATAAATTTTATGAGATGTTGTGTTTGTTGAAGATCAAACCATTGAAGACATCGACAAGGCAGAGAAGACCAATGATGATTCAGTTGAGTTTCAGTTACCTTCAACTGATGTGCCTAGGCAAGATGCTGTTCAGGATAATCTTCCTGAAGATCCTGTTGATGCTGAACCAACAGAAGATGATGAGGGAGGTGATGATGTAGGAGAGGAGCAGCAACCTCCGCCACCAACCCTGAATCGTTCTCCTTATCGCACAAGGTCTGGCAGAACTGTTCAGCGCTTTACCAAATATTCCCCACAGGAGTATATTTTTCTCACTGATGGGGGAGAACCAGAAAGCTTTGAAGAAGCTACTGATGATGAGCATAAGGAGAAGTGGATAGAAGCCATGCAAGATGAAATGAAATCCTTGCATGAGAACAAAACATTCGAGCTGGTGAAGTTGCCAAAAGGCAAGAGAGCTTTGAAGAATAAGTGGGTGTTCAGGATCAAGCATGAAGAACAGAGTTCCTGTCCCAGGTTCAAAGCCAGACTAGTTGTCAAAGGTTTCAGTCAAAGGAAGGGTATAGACTTTGATGAAATTTTTTCACCAGTGGTAAAGATGACCTCAATTCGCACGGTGCTTGGACTGGCAGCGAGTCTCAACCTGGAGGTTGAGCAGATGGATGTGAAGACAGCCTTTCTGCATGGTGATTTGGAAGAGGAGATTTATATGGAACAACCAGAAGGTTTCCATCAGAAAGGGAAAGAAGATTATGTCTACAAATTGAGGAAAAGCCTTTATGGCTTAAAACAAGCACCTAGACAGTGGTACAAGAAGTTTGAGTCGGTGATGGGTCATCACGGTTATAAGAAGACTACTTCAGATAACTGTGTGTTCGTTCAGAAGTTTTCTGACGATGATTTTATCATCCTGTTGCTGTATGTGGATGATATGTTAATTGTTGGGAAAAATACTACAAGGATTAGTAGCTTGAAGAAGCAACTAAGCAAGTTTTTCTCTATGAAAGACTTGGGGCCAGCTAAGCAGATCCTTGGAATGAGGATTGTTCGAGATCGAGAAACCAAGAAGTTGTGGTTATCTCAAGAGAAGTACATTGAGAAAGTACTTGAAAGATTCAATGTTGATAAGGCTAAAGCGGTTAGTTGTCCTCTTGCTAATCATTTTAGACCGAGTTCTGAGCAGAGTCCTTCCACAGATGAGATGAAGAGTGAAATGGAGCATATTCCGTATTCCTCCGTTGTTGGAAGTTTGATGTATGCCATGGTTTGTACACGGCCAGATATTGCTCACGCAGTTGGAGTGGTGAGTAGGTTTCTTTCTAATCCTGGAAAGGAACATTGGAATGTTGTAAAGTGGATTCTAAGGTATCTTCGAGGAACGTCGAAAAAGTGTTTATGCTTTGGAGAAGACGAGCCTGTGTTAGTTGGTTATACTGATGCAGATATGGCTGGTGATGTTGATTCCAGAAAATCAACATCAGGATACCTGATCACTTTTGCAGGGGGAGCTGTGGCATGGCAGTCAAAGTTACAAAAATGTGTCGCATTGTCAACAATAGAAGCAGAGTTTATAACAGCAACAGAAGCGTGCAAAGAGTTGTTGTGGATGAAGAAGTTTTTAACCGAACTTGGATTCTTACAAGATAATTATACATTATTTTGTGATAGTCAAAGTGCTATTCACCTTGCGAAGAATTCCTCCTTTCATTCAAGATCCAAGCATATTGATGTAAGATATAATTGGATAAGGGATGTGTTGGAGAAGAAGATGCTCCTGCTTGAAAAGATTCATACTGACGAAAATGGATCTGATATGTTGACAAAGATCCTGCCAAAGGGAAAGTTTGAGTTCTGCTGTAAAGCCGCCGGAATGGTGGATCCATTTAGTCGGAAGGGGGAGAATTGTTAGGTGTGGGTTCCTCCCACATGGGTGGGACCCACACCATTTGAAAAATTAATATATATATATATATATAAAGGGAAAAGTCAAAAAGCCACCGAAAGTTTTGCAGCAAATTGCTGCAAAACTTTTGGGGATGGAGGCTGAGGAGTGCCTATAAATAGGCACTCCTGCAATGCATCAACTTCAGAGGAGAGGAAGAGAGAGATATTTTAGAGAGTTTAGGGTTTTTTCCTAAATAGGGGAGTGACAAAATAGTGAGGGAAAAATACTGGAAGAGTATTTATTTAGAGACACTTGTGGGTGGGAAACACTTGTGTGTGTATCACTATTTTGGGGTTATCTTCTGTTGTTGTATCATCTCTAGTTTGTATCTAGGGAAGGTTCTCTTCATCTCTTTGTACCCATTAATATTTTATTAGTGGAAGTTTTGGCTGGAGTTGGGGTTGTGGACGTAGCCCAAACGTTTTGGGTGAACCACATTAAATTATTGGTGTCATTTTTCTTGCTTGTTCTATTAGTTATTCTGCTTAAATAGTACCACCAGGACCAACACAGACACACTAGTGGACTTGGCATGTATATCAAATTTCTTTAAAATCTCAAAAATTTCCAAATATTAAAAAAATAATGAATAATTGTGATGATTAATTAGAAGCTATATATATAATATACCTTGAGTGAGCCAGTGCACAAGCATGGCGTTTCCAATTTGGTGATGTAGTCGTCATCATGGCAATAACGGCATTCTTCCTTCTCCACTCCATCTTCATCAGATTTCTCATCGTCTTCCTCACTCTCTTCACCATTAATATTACTACTTTCTGCAGCCTCCTTTCCCTTCTTCTTATTATTAGCTTCACTTATCATCATCTCCTCCACCGGAATCACTACGTGGTTTTGGCTCGACGACGACGATCCCACGCTTATTGGGATTGTTGTCAGAAGTTTTTCAGGACAGATGGCGATGTGGTGATGATCACCTCCCATGTCTTCCTTTTCTTTATAACCTGCCACAACCGGCCATGAAATACCATGCATGATCATATATATAAGAATAAATGGATGATTTGGTCTTAAAAAAAAAAAAATTTTAATTTAGTCCTGAAAAATAAAATTATGTGATTTAGCTCTTCAAATATGCAATTTGACTTAAATAATCTGTTTTTCAAAATTTCAATAAATTCTAAAAGTTTATAAAATTTTAATAATATTCATGCATGCACGGTCTAAGATTTTAAACGCCAAGATTCCAAAGTCGTCATATAACTGAGAATGAATGAATCAATTAATCAAACCACAATTAACAAATTCAAATTACAAAATTCTAAACCAATCAAAAGAAGAAAAGAAAGAAAATACCTAAATAAGATCTCTGATCGATTATATCTGGCTTCTCAGGTGGCAGTAGTAGTGATGGTGAGAAAGCTTTGAGACAGGGTGGTCCTACTTATACAAGAAACGTAAGACTAAAAATCTGGGATGAAAACGAAAGCTTCCTCCCGAAGCTGTTAGGCTCGGCACAATCCGAACCAAAAGAGCCAAGGTTCGGAGTGCTCACATGGCAGAAGGATAAGGTAGTGGGGTATGCAGCATAGGGACGCGTAATGCAGAAGTGTCTGCCACATAGGCACAATCACACTTTGCTTTTGGACTCACTCTTTCCTTATTTCGCTCCCGCTTTATCTGTGCTCATTTACCGTACTGCCCTTTTCGTGAACCTCGTTTTACGCCACTGCCATTGCGTTCAGGTTTATCTCAATTTAAACACTAACGTCCACCAACCGACCGCTTTGCTTCGTCATCATTCTCAGGTTTTTTCTCACTGCCTTCCACATACTCACTTACGTGGCGACGTTATTCCTTCAATAGATGACTACCATCACTAGCTTCAATTTGGATATATATAATTTAGAATAATCGATTATTTTCCCACAAAAATATATAGATTAATTCATTAAATTATGACGACAAATTATATCACGACAAACTAACATTTTATAACGACGTTAGCTATAACGATAAATTATGACGTTCTATAAAAAGTTAAGTTGGATTTAGTTTGTTTGATCTATTTCTACAAAAAAATGTTGAATTTGGGTTATAAATTGTAATTACGATAATTAAAGTTCTAATAACTTTCATTAGGTTAATTGATAGCAATGATTTTTCAATGAAGCGCATTAGCATAATTGCATAAGGTAAAGATAAAAAATTAATGATTACCATGGTCTTTGGATTTGTTTTTTTTNGATTACCATGGTCTTTGGATTTGTTATTTTTCTTCTCTCTATTGTTATTTCTAGTTTGTATTATTTTTATTTTTTTTAATTCTACTTTATTAAAAGTCGTGTCAATTCAAGAGAAAAATTTGAGTTGCTTCATCATCCGTTAGTTTTATATCATTACCCTTGCATAAACACGCACACGTTTTATAATAATACCATAAACATTAAACTTTAATGAAAGTTAAGTAAATTACATTCCGTTTATTAAAGACAATTTCTATTTCAATTTTCATACAATTATAAAATATTTATATAATTTTTTCAATCTATCACAATCATTGTATAGATATACTTGTATATATACTCATTTAAAAAATTTCGTATTTCGAAATAAAATCATTTTAGTGACAAACTACTTAAACCAATGTTTCAAAAATCGGATCGGTCAGATTCAGATTCGAGAGTGAAGACGACCCGATTTGGACCATTTAATCATTTTGGGAGGTTAGACCGGATAGTACCAAGTTGACTTGGGTCATAATAAAAAAATGTATTTTTTTGGTTTTTTTTGTTTGTTAATTTTATGAGCCAAAAGTAAACAAATAATATGAAACCCAACATTAAACGTTGCAAATCTATTTAAATGAATATGAGCTCATTTGTAATTAACTTTTTTAAATTGTATCTTAAATTAAAGTCAACCCAAAATTATATCTATTTTAATTTGTTTTTAAAATCTTATAGAACTTAAAGTTAACACAAAGTTTTATAATTTTTTCTTGAACAAAAGTCATACACATCTTATGAAAATTAAATCTAGTGAAAAATTGTATGACATTATTTATTTAATTTTTTTGGTAGTATGTATGACATTATTTTTATTTGACTGCTAATTAGATATTAAATAAGTGTAATTATTATTTTTTATATATTACGGTAAATAGATGATATGGCAAAGTTTGAGAATTTGAAATTAATTAATGAGACAGGGTTTGAAATTTATTAGAACTAGAGTAAGACCCGTGCGTTCGCACGGGTTTCTTCTTGACAATTTATATCATTAGGAATCCTCACAGCTTAACTTGAAAATCAACAAATAAAATCATAGAATGAATAATGCATGATGCAATTCTTCGCAAAAAATCCAGTCTCCTATTCAAAATAAGTAATACCACTCTCAAGCATTAGCCAAAGACACCAAATATGATAAATTGGATTGGGGGCAAATTTGTATTAAGGAAAAAACATATTGATATAGCAATCATTACTTGCAAACCATCTTCTATGGTCTTTACATATCTCTATCACCATTTATGGGCAATTAAAACTTCCTCATGACAGGACTAATTCAGAAAGCTAGCTTCACCTTGTGTTTCAACTTCCCAAGATCCACCTCTTCCAATTGACATATTAGAGACCTGAAACAAAACAAAAAGGGGAAGACAATCAAAACTGTCAAACATTCATTGTAGCACACCTCTCAATAGGAATTATAAGGAGCTACCACAACAACTGTTATCATTTTGAGTTGCAATGCCAAACAAACTGAACTCTGTAACAACAAACTCCAATTTTATTTACTAAAAAACAATGACCTCTATGAATTGCCATGATCAACTAAATGTTAGAAGCACCTAATTTGAAGCATAATAAATATAAAATTTACTTACAACTTGTCAAGACGAAATTTGAACAGAATGAAGAAACTAAACTCATATATTCAGTAAACTTTATGTATATTTCTATTAATCTGAGATGAATACAAAGCTAGCTATTCACAGGAATGAAATACAATAAGAAATAAAGTTAAAGATAGCTAACTGAATTTCATCAGAAAATACATAACCCTTGCGTACGAGATAACAGAATTCCTTATAAGTTATAACAGAAACTACATTACTCTTGCCCAAGAGTAATATCTACATTAGCTAATATTACACTTTAACCCCCCTTATACTCTTCAAAATTGCCACATGGTCTTCTCAACTGCAATTACATGAGAAGTAGAAATTTGGAATTAACACCATTAGCTCGCAATCTGTCACTAAAGGAGTAGCAAGTAAATCAGTCATCAAATCCAATTGGTGCACGACATTTTTACCGAGAAATAATGGCTTTCCAGATAGCATTTCTGCAAATATGCATCCAATGCTCCAAATATTAATCACAGAGTATGCTGCAGAATACAGAGATCTTAAATTACACACATTTCAACACTATTTTAAGTTCATGCAACTTCTTATATCATACACGGCTGTTGAGTCCCACTGAGCTGCCCTTGGGTCGTCGGCGTTGTCCCCCGGGCGGTAGTCGGCGTTGCCCTCTAGGGGAGTAGTCGGCGTTGCCCTCTGGGGTGTAGTCGGCGTTGCCCTTCGTGGGGTAGTTGGGGTTGCCCTCCGGGGGGTAGTCGGCGTTGCCCTCCGGGGGGTAGTCGGCGTTGCCCTCCGGGGGTGGTGGTTATCCGTTAGTCCTTGTAATGTTCGGGGAGGGAGGATTATTATTCATCACATGTCCTTTCTGAAGATTCGGGCTTATGTGATAGTGGCTTTAGGAATTTGGAGAGTTTGAGGGACACGTGTCGTATCAGCAGAGAAGCGTGGTTGGGAAGTTTCATTTTTGAGCCTTCGCGGTTACCCATGGTGCTGACGTCACTGTTGTCTTTTGAAGTTGGCGGCGACGTCCCCCTTACGAAGGGTGGGGATTTAGCCAGATTTTAAGATATCCACCTCGTGAAGGTTGGAGCCTTCATAGAGGCTAAGGATTTCGTCCTCCTCGTGGAGGAAAGGACTTGGCTGCGGCGTCCCCCTTACAAAGGGTGAGGACTTAACCGGAATTTAAGATATCCACCTCATGAAGGTTGGGGCCTTCATGGAGGCTAAGGATTTCGTCCTCCTCGTGGAGGAAAGGACTTGGCGGCGGCGTCCCCCTTACGAAGGGTGAGGACTTAGCCGAAATGTAATATATCTGCCTTATGGAGGTTGATGGTCTTGTCCCTCTCGCGGAGGTGAGGACTTCGGGCGTCACCTCTTTTCGCGGAAGGCTGTGACTTAGCCAAAGATTAATTTGCCGGCCTCGGGCGAGTTGTCTTACGCTACCCTCATGGAGGGGTGGTAACCTCAAGAAATGGTTTTCAGGGGTGTCCCCTAATGTTGTAGCAGACTCCGAGGAGATGGTTTTTGCGAACATTTTTGCGGTGATTTTTGGACGTGTTTTGTATGTGAGCTCACTGTCCTTTATGTAGGACTTGTGTTGTGTTGCTTTCGTTTTCCTCTTGGGTTTCTGGCAACGTTGGCTAGTCGGCGGGTAACTCCAGACCCGCGGAGTAATGGTGGCCCCCTTGCAGGAGAGGTTGTCTGCCCGGGATGTGGGTAACTCCGACCCACTGGGCAGTGGTTGCCCTATTAATAGTCTTAATTACCTGCTTCTGGGAAGGTCCAACACTGCATCTGGGAAGGTTACCATTTAAGAGGTAAGGAGTGAAAAGACAATTAATAGTCTTAATTACCTGCTTCTGGGAAGGTCCAACACTGCATCACTGAAGTTAGTCCCTTCAATAAGGGCACCTCCAAGGTCACTGCATGTGTTGACTGTTCTTAGCAGAATGGTTTGTGAGATTAGCTTCATTAAGAACCTACAAATTCAGAAAAGCCAAAATAAATAATAACAAAGAATAGAACTTATAAAACTATATATTAGAAAATTATGATTTGAGTACACAAATGAAAGAGATCAAAATAATGAGAAACAAAGGAGTTGTGTACTAATTTCCGACTTGCAGCATCAAGAAATAAAAAAAATACTGCATCTTATTTATATTGTATTAAAATCAAAGCCTAAAGAAAGACTTTTAATTTGTTCTATAAGCATAAAGATTTAGCTTCTTTCATCTTTACGCTAGTTTCCCATACTGTAGGTGTATCTCAAATATTAACATCAAGCATCTATATGTATAACATATTCTATTCTTTCTTAAGGAAGCAGAGAAGGGTTCAGAAGCAAAACGTCAAGGATATTTAAAAGAAAATTAATAAAATTACTAAAAGTCTATAAGATGAACCTGCTTCAAAAATTCTGATGTCTCACATTAGTTGATTTTGTGAAGCCTTCCACATATGTATTAAGTTCATAATGCTGGGAAAATTTTAACATATTGATGCTCAGATTATACTCATAATTTCCTCATGTGATCTGAAAGGCTATGAATGGCATGGAGATTACCAATTACTCAAAGCTGCATCAAAAAACAGTCAAACTTCCTATATAGCAGTTCCATGCCCTTATTTATCACTTCTTCCAAAAGAAAACATGCATCCTCTATCTTATTGCAGCTAAATAGCACATCAATCATCACACAGTATGTGTTTATATCTAGTACACAGCCCCTATTGGCCATTTCAGACTACACAACAATTAAAATTCAGTCATAAATTTACGTACCATACTTCCACTGGTAAGAGCAAGGTGACACCGAATTCAGAAGATAATCTGCGAAAGAACCAAACCCAATTTGTCTAATTAAACTATCAGGTGAATTATAGACAAATCTGTACTTATTAAACTATCAACCCAACATCAAAACTTGTATCATGATAAAATGTCAAGATGCTGCTCCCCACTAATAGGCATTGCATCTAAACTAATGTGAGATGTTGAAGCTCTTAAAAAATACACACACACATACCTTAAATTATTCTCCAATTGCGACATAATATTTGCAGAAAATTGGCTACTGCAATAACCAAACAAAGGAAATATTACATTGAAGGAATCAACCTCTGTTCAAATAAGTTAGAATATCGAAAATAAGTGACAGTGCCATGACAGAATTCTAATGCCTTGCCATTCGAAATTCAACCTAGCTCTCTAAGAAATCTAAAGTACAAAATGGCCGTAAATCACAATAAGCAATTAATCAAGTCAACCGACAATTACCGACGAATGCAACGTCCCACCATTGTTCTTCTTCAACATCATCAGTTCTCTCTATCTTGCGTGTATTCACTCAATCGAACTGGCCAAGAGAGCCCTAAACTGCGAAAGAGATGATTGAAATCGAAGCTTGTCTTGGTTGAGCGAAACGGAATCGTGTTGGGAAAAGACGATCTTGTGGAAGTGCGAATGAAGCGCGAGGTGATGAGACGATCTCGTCGTCGGAGAGGGAGATGAGAAAGTGGCTTGTCGTGGATCTTGTCGGAGAGGGAGAGGGATGAGCCGATGTGAAAATCCAAGAGGAAGTGGGAGAGGAAGAGCGGACACGGATGAAAATCGAAGAGGAAGTGGGAGAGGAAGATTGAGATGTGAATGAGTGAATTTGGGAGAGGAAGATTGAGATGTGAGTGAGTGAATTTGGGAGAGGACGATTGAGGATTAGGATAGGATTTTTAGGTTTGAGAAGAGGAAGGTCGCATCTTGAAATTTGAAATTTAAAATTTAAAAGCAAAGCAGAGGCGGGCAATGACGATGAGAAAA
>QANZ01026234.1:13248-32661 GCA_003254925.1 Chamaecrista fasciculata | reverse complement strand
TAGGCATTTCATGAAAAACATAAGGCAATATAACAACATGTTTGTTTTTACATCCATGGGTGGCAAGGTTGACCGTACAATAAATAAAGGCAGAGGTCCCTATGTGTATAAGTTGAATGGTGAAAATTTTCACTTGATAGGAAGCCTAAAACCTCTTGAAGGCCAACGTCCAAGGTTCTCTCAGCTGTACATTTATGATTCAAATAATGAAGTGGAAAACCGAATCTCAAATGCCAGGTATAGTTTTGCTTCCTTTGGGCCTTTGTTATTTATCGCTATTTTTTTTTTCTACTTAGTCATTTTTTCTTACTTGCAGTATGGCAAAGGGTGCTGAACAAGTTGATGCTTCTATAGTATTATAAATAGGGTCTTTGCTAGATAGTTGCAATACTCTTGTGAAGAAGTTCAAAAGCGTCAAACTTAGGATGAGATCCCATAATGCAAATAACATCAAGTTGAAGCTTTTTAGAAAACGCAAGTCTGATCCTAGAGTATTCAATTTACCTGCAGCTGATGAGGTTGCAGCTCTTATTGTCGGTGATATTGATAAAAATAATTGTAACAGAGATATCATAATTGAGCACCAATCTGGCAAACTGCAGCGTATATCTGAATTACATCCCCTTTATCTGCCTATGCAATATCCAATATTATTCCCTTATGGTGAAGATGGTTATAGAGGGGACATATTATATAGAGATGGGTCTGTTAAGGATTCTAGGAAATATACAAGAGTCACGATGATGCAATACTTTGCATATAGGCTATTCCAAAGGGTTCGTGAACCTTCTACTATATTGATGTCTGGAAGGTTGTTACAACAATTTATTGTTGATGGCTATTGTGCAATTGAGAAGCAAAGACTTGATTGGTTGAGGTTCCACCAACCAAACCTTAGAGTTATAAGCTATGAAGGTTTGTCGCGTGCTAACGATAACAGTCAAGTGGCAACATCTTCTATGGGCAAGAGAATAATCCTTCCATCTACTTTCACAGGTGGTGACCGATATATAAGGGAGAACTTTCAAGATGCAATGACCATATGTACAGCCAAGGGGTTTCCTGATTTATTTATTACATTTACATGTAATCCCAAATGGCCTGAACTTGTGCGTTTATTTGACAACTTAAATTGTTTAGTTGAGGACCGACCCGACCTTATTGTTAAGATCTTTAAGATTAAACTTGATGATCTTATCAAACAAATCACTCGCAAGAAGATGTTTGGTCAATACAAAGCAGGTATTATGCACCATTTTGTTATTAAATTCATTTTGTATGTCTTTGTGATATCATTTTTTTTAGATTTCTCATAGCTGTGTATTTTGTTATTTATTTATTCCTAATATATATTTTAACTATATATAAACGTCTTTTTTTTATTTCGTGCAGTTATTTACACTGTTGAGTTCCAAAAACGGGGGTTACCTCACGCTCATATTTTGTTGTGGCTCGAGACACCTCACAAATTCACTAATTCTGATCAAGTTGATGCTGTAATATCTGCTGAAATCCCCAACCCTGAGGAAGACCCTGCCTTATATGAAGCTGTAAGATCATTCATGATGCATGGCCCTTGTGGTGTAGCTAGACCAAGCTCTCCTTGCATGATAGATAATAAGTGTTCGAAGCATTATCCTAAGAAATTTGTTAATAAAATGACATTTGATGAGGATGGATACTGCAAATATCGACGCAGAGACCATGGGTTACTATAGATTGTAATGGTATTCAGCTTGATAATCGTTACGTTGTTCCATACAATCGTAAGTTGTTGCTTCGATACCAAGCTCATATTAATGTTGAGTATTGTAATCAATCTAGATCTATTAAATATCTCTTCAAATATGTCAATAAAGGTAATGACAGAGTGACTGCTGGTTTTTGTAAAAGTAGACCTGGTTGCAAAGATGAGATCGGTGATTATATTGAGTGTAGATATGTCTCACCTTGTGATGGCGCTTGGAGGATTTTTGGGTTTCAGCTAATGCTTAGAGAGCCTGCAGTTGAACGCTTACCATTTCACCTTCCTAATCAACAGTCTATTGTATTTGAGGATGACGATCCAATTGAGGATGTGGTTGACCGTAATGATGGCCGTGATTCGAAATTCTCAGCTTGGTTTAAAGCCAACATAAAATATAAGGAAGCGAAAGATCTCACCTATTCGCAATTTCCTTCTAAGTTTGTCTACCACCAAAAAGAAAGAGAATGACGTCCACGTAAGTCAGGTTATTCAATTGGTCGTTTATACTTTGTAGCTCCTGCGGCTGGGGAATTACATTATCTTCGTATATTGCTTAACATTATAAAGTGCCCAAAATCTTGGAATGATTTGAAGACTGTTGGTGGTACTACATGTCCGACTTTCAAGGATGCATGTTATGCTTTGGGACTACTTGATGATGACAAAGAGTTTATAGATGTTATCAATGAAGCAAGCATATGGGCTTCTGGCATTTATTTGCGCAGACTATTTTCAAGTATGTTACTTAACAATAGTATAACCAGACCGCTATATGTTTGGGAAAAAATATGGATGCACCTCTCAGATGACATTTTGATGAAGCAAAGACACATATCAGGTAACCCAGGTACAATGTCTCAACATACACGATATTTTTTAATTTTTTTATTATTTTAGTCAAATCCATTTTATTTAGTAATATAAGTTATTATTTGTTGTTCGTGACAGAATTACGTCTGGATGATGATCATCTTAAAGAGCTTGCCCTTATTGAAATTGATAGTATGCTTAGTGCTAATGGTCGTAGACTTAAAGACTATCCTCCTCTGCCTATTCCCGAAATGTTGTCAGCTGCAATCTCAAGCAACGTACTTTTAATGGAGGAGCTTTACTATGATAAAAATTTGTTAAGGCAGGAGTCCATTTCTTTGCGATCTACTATGACTGATGAACAAAGTAATATCTTCAATATTATTAGTAATGCTGTGAATGAGGGTAATGGAGGCGTCTTTTTCGTCAACGGCTTTGGCGGTACTGGGAAGACATTTTTATGGAAGGCCCTCACTTCTTCCATTCGTTCAAATGGTGATATTGTGTTGGCAGGTAATTTTTTTTCCTTTTGGTTGCTGGCATTATTTATCTTTAGGTCAATTCATTTGAATATTTTTGTTTAGTCAAGAAATTAATTATTGATTACATTAGAGTTCTAACATTAATGCATCTCTATATTTTTTTCATTTATTTTGTTTTGTTAGCATTTTTTATATCTTATTTATTATCAGTTGTTAGTTCATGTCTTTTTAATGTTCTTTGAATTGTGGATGTATTGAAGCATTATATTTTTTTATAAAAAAAATACCCATCTATATTTCCTTTTTTAATTTGTGTTTGTGATTAATTTTGTAACTTCGTTAAGGGTAATTACTTGACATTTTAATACAAGTCATAATTTGAATATTGTTTGATAACCATTTAGGTAGTCTTTTACTTTTTATATATTTCATTTGTTTCTACAGTTGAACGTATATAAATTTTCAGCAAGGTTATATTTAAAAATGATTTACTCCAACTTTTTAAGTTTTAAATCTATACGTAAGTTACGTAAACGTTTTATGAAATGTTTAGATGGGGTCGTGTTGATGAATTCCAAAATTTGTTACATAGGCTCAAGAGGTAATTTCCAATATTTAAAAATTGGTTGACGTACAAATATTAATTTTTATGTTATTATTTATATATGTTCGGCAATTTAATAATTATTTCCTATGTTTTCTATTTTTAAATGTTTTGTCATCTTTTTATGTCAACTGGATATTTAAATATAGGTTTGAGGGCTGGTATTTGATAAGATGATCCTTTGAGGCATGTTATATATTTTTATTTCTCTTTTTCTTTTCTAATGCTAATCTATTTATTTTAATTTGATTTGTTAATTTTTAATATTTGTGTTTCTTAAAATAGTTGCTTCCAGTGGCATTGCATCTCTACGTGGTCGGACTGCACATTCCCGTTTTACAATTCCATTACAATGTCATGAGGAGTCAACTTGCAACATTTCACAGGGAAGCGATCTTGCTGAACTATTAGAGCACACCAAATTGATTATATGGGATGAAGCTCCAATGACCAACAGGTATTGTTTTGAAGCTCTTGATCGATCTTTGAAAGATATAATGCGCTCCAAGAATTCCCAGAGTTCCGAATTATTATTTGGTGGTAAAGTGGTTGTGTTTGGAGGTGATTTCAGACAAATTCTTCCTGTTATTCCAAAACGGACTAGACAAGATATTGTTTTAGCTTCCCTTAACGCATCTTACATATGGGATTCATGCAAAGTCCTCTTTTTAACAAAGAATCTGAGGCTCATGGAAGGAAGTTCAAATGCAGATGCCAATAGCATTAAGGAGTTTTCTGAGTTGATTTTAAGTATTGGAGATGGGAAGATAGGCGAAGAGATTATTGATGGAGAATTTGGTGTTAGAATTCCAGATGATCTTCTACTTCGTGGTGTCACTGATCACATTAGAACAATAACTGAATCAACATATCCGGATTTCCTAAATAGTTACCACCTTCCTAATTATTTTAGTGATCGAGCTATTTTAGCTCCAAATCTTGATGATGTTGCCGAATTGAATGACTATATGCTCCAACAACTTCCTGGGGGAGGAAAAGCTATATCTTAGTTCTGACAATATATGTATTTCTGACACTTCACCCTCTGAAGATATGAATACATACACTACTAAATTCTTAAATACCATCAAGGGGCCTGGAATTTCAAATCATGAGATCAAATTGAAGATTGGAGCTCCTATTATGTTGCTTCGTAATATTGACAGATCTTTGGGTTTGTGTAATGGTACCCGTCTCATTGTTTCACGTCTTAGTGATCATGTCATTGAGGTAGTCATTACTTATGGTAAATTCACTAATGAAAAGGTACTTATTCCTCGGATAACAATAACTCCTTCAGATTTTAAACTACCATTTAGGTTTCAATGTAGACAGTTTCCCATTATGCTTTCCTTTGCAATGACTATAAATAAGAGTCAGGGACAATCCTTATCAAATGTTGGTTTATACCTTCGGCGTCCTGTTTTCACCCATGGGCAATTATATGTTGCAATGTCTAGGGTTCCTTCAAGAGGAGGTTTGAAGATTCTGCTATGTCATGATGATAATGAGGATCCAGACATTACTTCTAATGTTGTCTACCGAGAAGTTTTTCAAAATATTGAATAGTTTGCATGACTACATTGTTATAGTAGCTTTTCATTAGTTATTGTTATTGATTGGATTTTCTGGGTTATTTCTATATTCAGACATTTATGTTATTCATTTTTATTTTGTAATATGAACCATATTTTGTGTACCCATATATATGGTTTGTTTTTTGCTTATGCCTTTTTTCTACAACAATATGAATCAATTCAAATATCAGCTTTATGGGGTAATTATTAATCTATGAATTTTTTATTTAACCATCGTTTTTTTATGGAGTCTTATCTACAAGTACATATTTATGATGTTTAATCTTATATTTTAGTCAATTTTATGTAACAATTTATATATCAATTTTCTGTGTCGGTCTATCCGTGCATTGCATGGGTGCTGGGCTAGTTTAAATCATAAAAATCAAACAACAACTAAATTCATGAGCCACAAGCCATTTTCTTAAAATTAACATTGTAATATATATTAATTACACTCATATGTTTTTTTATACTACAATACACTCACAGACACGCCACAAATATGAATTATATATATATTTATATATATAATTCATATTTGTATATATAACTAGTTTTAACCCCGTGTCAATCCACGGGTGGTTCTTTAGATTTTGGTAAATATATTTACATAAAGATTTTGGTAAATATTACAGATAGGATCTTTAAATTTATGAAGTGGAAATGATGTCTACAAAAATATTAAATAAATAACAATTAGGTGACATAGCGTAATTTGCAAAATTAATAAACGATTACGATTCAGATCTTAACATTACATGTGTACTAAAACGTAAAAACAGAAAGATATTGTGTACCGAACAAAGAATTAAGCGGACGTCATTACATAGTATATTATATATTTGGATATGACCTAAACAATTCGGGAATTGGCGAACTTTCAAAGGATAAGTCATCATTTCAAAGTAGTGACCAAAAAAAAATTTAGATCCACATGGCAAATTCTGGTGGAAAGTTATCTGCTTTATATAGATATATAGATATTTATATTTATATTTGATTTGATTTGATATTTCTCGGTTCATCCTTCCACTTGTAGCATCGTCTCTGCCTCCTACTAAAATGGTAAAGTCACCGTCGGCGAATCTTGCCGGCAGGAACCCATTATTTCGAATCAGCGAAGAATCCCGCAAGATCAAGCAAAAACCTTTCCGGGTGCTCCCAAAAATGAGACTACGAACCTTCAGCCACTGAGACTACCAACCTCCCAAAAATGGGATTCGAATGCGAGAGGAGGAAGATCAACTGGCATATGTGGAATGGAGACAAAATGGCGAATGGAATGAAGATCAAATCATAGAAGATTAACTCCTCTGTTCTGTGTAAGTTTTTCTCGGCTACCAAATGATAATATACCGACTTCCATTTTTCCTTGAAAACCTATACTATTTCGGAATCATCGATGGGTACAGCTAGTATAGTTCATTAGAAATTTTGATTCAAATTTGATAAAACTTAGTGATAGATACATTATAGCCAGCAAGGGAATCGAATATGGCTGGCAAATCATGTTTTGACTGATTTTGAAATAATTGAATAACTATCCCATGTTGTATTTTAAATATATACAGATCTTGAGGTGCAAAATTAAAAATACTAACCTAATCACTGTTTCAGCTGATAATATAACAATACCAGATAAGTAGACGAAAGATGAAGAAGATGGGAATTTTGGGCATCAAAGTTGATAGAAGAACTACATCTGTAATGCAACATATCAGGTAATAATTCGTACTACTGATAATGAGAATGCAAATTCATATTGTATTTCAAAAGTATAAGTCAATGTAACAAATTTCTATATGATCTAAACAAAAGAAAAATGTCCAATTATAGATGAAGAAATGAAATAGTAAATCATAAACTAAGATGATCAAAATTCTGGAATGAACAACAATATGAACCAATTTAAAGTCAGACAAGATTCCTAAACACCTCCTTGAACACAACATTTGTAGTCTTATTGAAGATGTTACCATCCTTGTCACATATAATTATCTTCAACCCTTTTCTTCTTTTGACTCTAGATATAGCTACATATAATTGTCCATGAGTAAAAACTGGTCGGGATAAGTACAACCCAACTGATGAGAGTGACTGACCTTGACTCTTATTTATTGTCATTGCAAAAGATACGCAAATAGGAAATTGCCTGCGTTGGAATTTGAAAGGCAAGCTCGAATTTGAAGGAGTCATGATAGTACGTGGAATTAATACCTTCTCTCCAATTTTATCTCCTGTAATAATCTTTGCTTCGACCACATGCTTCCCTAATTTAGTTACAATTAGTCTACTGTCATTGCATAAACCCATAGATCTGTCCAAATTCCTTAACAGCATAATAGGACAACCAACTTTCAATTTTAACATATGATTAGGGACACCAGAACATCTTAAAGAATTCAGAATCTCAGGAGTGTAAATATCTTCCAAAGAATCAACATTCATGTCTGACTTGCATATGCTATCAGAACTGAAGTAGGTAACTTCCTCACCAGGTAGCATATTTAACATGAAATTGTTGATCGAATCAACATCTTCTAATGTAGGACATAAAATAGCTCTGTCCTAAAAAAAAGATGAGTTGTTAAGATTGACCATAAAATCTGGATATGTGCTATTGACAATTGCTGAGATGGGATCAGAAGCTTCTTTAATTAGAAGATCCTCAGGTATTTCAATCTCAGCATAACCATCGTTATCACCACCTTCTGTGCCATTACCAACTGAAAGAATCCATTCAGAGAACTCTTTGATCTCATCAATCTCTTCAGGACATGATTGAACTTGAAGTCTCATATTCTTTGTCAAGGTTAACACCTTGCAATGAGACCACAATTTCGATGAATTCAATGATGCATTGACAATGTCTTGTCTAAAACCTTTAGGAATGACAGGTAAAATCTGTCTGAAGTCACCACCAAAAACAACAACCTTCCCACCAAATGGCAAATGTTTACTAAGAGGATTTGAAAATCTTAAAACATCTCGCATTGTGCGATCTAGTGCTTCAAAACAGTGTTTGTTAGCCATTGGAGCCTCATCCCAAATAATCAACTTAGTTTTGCAAAGCAACTCAGCTAAATCAGAACTCTGATTAATGTTACAAATAGAAACTTCATTTATATCAATGGGAATGCAAAACCTAGAGTGAGCAGTTCGTCCTCCAGGTAGAAGTAAAGAAGCAATACCACTTGAAGCAACATTTAGCACAACATGGCCTTTAGATCTCAATGAAGCCGACAAAGTGTTCCAGACAAAAGTCTTCCCAGAACCACCGAAACCATATAGAAAGAAAACACCTCCTAGGTTAACATCAACAGCATTAATAATGATATGATATATGTTCCTCTGTTCATCTGTCAGTTTCATTAAAAGATTTTGATGCTCCACATGTAGTGATACCTGATCATAACACTGTTCATCAATAATCAACCTGTTAGGTCTCCTTAAAGAGGTAGATTCATCTGGAATAGGCATGGCCGGATAGTCTTTAAGCCTTTTGCCACAAGCTTGCAACAACTTGTCCAACTCAATCAAAGTATAATTTTGTATCTGGCTGACACTTAGTTGAAGACCTGCTAATCACAAGAAAAACAAAATAAATATCCTTAATAATCTTCAATAAATAGTTGGGAAGAATGATGGAAACATTAACACATACTTAGTTAGATAAAATAATACATTGATGGTTGAGAATCATGCGTTGTCTATGTAAAATATCTTCAGATAAATACTCCCAAGTTTTCTGCCAAACCAAATGAGGGCTTGATAAACTATTTGAGAACAACAATGTGACAAATAACCGTCTCAAGTAGATAGCTGATGCCCAATGACTGGCTTCTTTAATACCATCAATGTATTCTCTATCGTCATCCAACAACCCTAGAGCATAACAGGCGTCTCTAAAAGTTGGGTAAATAACACCATCTACTGTCCTTATATCTTTATATTTTTTTGGACCCTTGCAAATGTTTAGCAATATTCGCAAATAGTACAGCTCACCAAAACCTGGAGGAACGTAAAATAATCTTCTAATAACTGAACCACGTTTCCTTCGAGTCCATAACTGTGAATCTCTGTTGTAGGTAAAATGAGTAGGGAAGTCAGAATAGGTTAGATGTTTCGCGTCTGGATAGTCCTTATTAGCTTTAAACCAAGCTAAGAACATGGAAATCCGGTGGCTGTTTCTTTCTACAACAGAGTCAATAGGTTCGTCATCACGAAAAACAACAGATTGCTCTCCAGGTAGATGAAATGAAAGACGTTCAACTGAGGGCGTTCTATAATGTATATCATAGGAGAAAATCCTCCAAGCAGCTTCACATGCAGATACATAACGACAGTCATAGTACTTCTTTATTTCGTCAACGTCTTTCACTTGACCATCCTTATTAATTATAGTAAAAAACTCTGCAGTCACTCTATCTTCACCTTTGTTAACATATTTGAACAAATACTTAATAGACTGGTGCTGGTTGCAATATTCAATATTAATATGAGCCTTGTACTTTGACAACAACCGAGCATTATACGGAACAACAAACCTGTTGTCAAGAGGAACACCATTTTTTTTCCACTGATCTCCCATTATCTCTTCTTCTATAATGGGGAAAACCTTCTTCATCAATCATTGTCTTGTCAACAAAGTTCTTAGGAAAGAATTTGGAACATCTTCCTTCTTTCATACAAGGAGAAGAGTCAAAGCCGAAACCACATGGTCCATGAATCATAAAGTTTTGAACATCTTCATGGAGAGAAGGATATCTGACCTTGTCTGGAATTTCAGCAGAAATGATAGAGTCTATCGCATCTGGAGTGTTATAAGTATCTTCTGGATGCAAAAACACAACAATATGAGCATGGGGTAACCCAGGCTTCTGGAACTCAACTGTGTAAATCACTGTACATAGAAAAAAACAAAATTAATACTGATAATCCCACAAAAAACAAAAACTTAAGTACACATAATAAAGAAAAAACAAATACATAAAACACAAGAACAATATAAAAAATAAAAATTACAAATATAACACTTACACGCTAAACCCCTGCCAAAGTATTTATCCTTCAACAAATCATCAATCAATCTATCAAGCTTTATCTTGAATACTCTACATAGTATGTCAGGGCGATCTGATGGATGCAATGATCGCTCACTTGTAAACTTGATAATTTCTGGCCACCTAGGATTGCAAGTGAATGTAATAAAGAGATTTGGATAGCCTTTCTACTGACAAATTGTCATTGCATCTTGGAAATTTTGAAACTTATATCTGAATCCTCCTGTAAAAGAAGAAGGAAGAATAATTCTCTTGCCTTGAGAAGCAGGGTCAATGTCACCTCTAAGCACGACGTCTGCAAGACCTTTATAAATATCAGTTCTCAACTTATCTTGATTGAAACGAAACCATGTTAGCCTTTGAGACTCAATCATTGTGAACGCATCAACAATAAACTGATGTAACAAATTACGAGACATCAATATTGTGTGAGCTTCATTAAGACGTTCTTGCAAACGAAAACAAAAAAATTCCCTCATGCTAAGGTTTTGTCTTTTTCTACTTGAACTTAAGGAGAAATCACTTAGCGCAATCTTCTCACGAAAGCCTTCCTCTCCATAGGGAAAAAGCAAAGGATATTGAAATGGAAGATATAATGGATGAAGTTCGTTAATTCTTTTGAACATCTTAGAATGCATCTCAACAACTATGTCTCTAGAAGATTCAAGAGAATCAATGTCACCAACAATGAGAACAGCAATCTCCGAAACAGTGGGTAAATTGTAAGTACGGCCATCTGTGTTGTGATCTTTCAGTAGACGAAGATGAAGTTTATCAGATGGAATGGTATTAACTCTGTCCTTAACAGATCTGAATAATTGGACAAGAGGGTTGCAAGTGTCGAGCATAGATTTGATATGATCAACGATAATCGGATCAAGATCACAATGATTACCTCTTGACCTACAAAACAACAAAAAAATCAAAAATCATAAAAGAATAATCATACAAAATTAATTTACAAAATAATTGTAAGAAACTTACCCATGGGAAGAAAGTCTGTTCGAAACCTCATTGTCTGTATCATAGACATATAATTGAGAGAACTTTGGAGAATCTCCTTCAGGAGGCAACAAACTACCCATATAATGTACGTTCTGACCATGTAATTGGTAAACATAAGGTCCATTACCAGACGATGATGGACTTTCAAGCTTCCCACCCATAGAGGTAAAAGAAAACATCATGTTATAAGACCTGATGTTTCGAAGGAAGTTGGAGCTATAAATTGAGTTATTCAACAACAAATCTTTCAAAAACTGAGGAGGTTCTTTCAATATAGGAAGTTGAACCTTCCCTTGCATACAACACAGAGAGAACATTGGATTTAATGCTCTAAGATCCTTCTTCAATCTTTCGTAACGAAACATTAAAGCACCACACCAAGCACATCTTTCAGTAGGAACTCCAATGTCAAAATATTCTGTAAAAAACAAAGTCAATTTCACTTTTATTGCAAAATCAGAAATGATTGGTTTTACTGAATAAAATATGAATTCAAAGTTACCTTCAACAATATAAGAATAGTTGTCATCAGAATCTGAAAGAACAAACATAAAGGTTAATAAACAAAAAACAAATTTTAAAATACCAACTTCTGTAAACATAAAAATGAACCACAGTGATTAATATATCAGCAATAGATATGCAAATTATTTGTACTTAATAGTGAAGTGTGAGTACTTTAATGTAATTAATCATTGAACATCCTTTATTGACCTTCTATATTAAATGCTACGAAAACCGATCAAAATATGTTTGTTACAGAGAAAAGCATCCATGGTGTGCAGAAATAGGATGGAAAAAACGAAAATGAAGCTTTGTCAAGAGGGAATGCAGCAGATGTTGGAGTATAGCCCTACAATGAGGTCAGCAAATGATGAATCCTTAACCTGAATTATTTTAGACAGTACTATACAAGGTAATTGACCAATTCATTTTAGAAATGTTATAACGTGTGCATAAGAAAGGATGAATTTTCGAATTCATAATATAACACAGTCAAATAACTAAAATTGTAAAAGTTAAATATCTTATTATCTTGGCAAAAACAATGTAAAACATGGCAACATAAATAATAATTTGAAGTCTGAAAAGAATATTGACAGAAACATTCAGGTTGACTCCGAATTAATAACTATATATTCTATGACACAAAAAACAGCAAAAGGATAAACTTAAACCATTGAATCTTGAACTGTCCACAAGTGATGGAAATGGATTTGATGGAGTCGGACTTGCAGAAGTATGTTGCTGAACATTTGTTAAGTCTGACGTAAGTGATTGTTCTTGATTGATAGCTGCACCAAATGGTAAAATTGAAAAACTAAATAAAATATATTGTTAACCATAAATTATAGATTGATCAATTACCAATACCATTTGATGTTGTAGAGATAAGAATTTGTTCCAATATAATTGATTGAACGAACGAAGCTTGTCTAATTCCCTTTAAAGGCTTGAAAGATGTTTCACCGGGAGAGATTTGAGAACCTATATTTTACCAACAAACGGACAACATCATGAGACAAGCAAAACTTGCCAACCAAAAACTTTTAAAGATACTATTGTATCGTTCGAACAAAATGACCTGTACTTCATGGGAAAATATCACCTTTTCCAAAACGGCTGTATTTGGCAGAAGTTTAGCTAAAGAAGTTGCATTAGAAAAAGCGTAAGCATCATTGGAGAATGATAAACTGGACGGACAAGTAGTCTGATCTTGATTGCCTAAATAAACAAACATTGTTAAATCAAATATATATAAAGAAATAAGTGTTTAAAGAAATATTACTGACCAGAAATCTGTCTGTAAAGTACCTCCAAAGCTTAACTGAACATTTGAAGATCCATAACAATTCAAATTCGTAATATCCTTTAACACATTGGACTCATAAGATGGTCCCAGGGCCCTTTTTTTTATACATCCACAATTCGTTTCCTTTGAACGCGTCTTAGTTTAGCTTCACCAGCATTGACTTCAGCAACGTTTATAGGACCTGGTAATATGCATATACATATAAAAATTATGACAACAAATCTGAATATAAAATAATGTACAGAACACTCTACACCAAAAACAAAGGTAAAACCATTGGTGTTGCAGGGGGAGAATCTTGAAATGACACATTTTGGGAGAAGCCAAACTTTGAAATAGCTGAAACAAAGAAATAAAAATCATGAGTCTTCAACTATAAACATTACAAACAAAAGTAGACACAGAAAATTTTTAAACCATACGACATATAAAAATTGACAAACAGGTCAACAAATAACAACCAACTTATGATTTTTTAATAAGGAAAGATACAAAAAAAAAGACTAAGGAATAAAAGATGACAAAAAACATATTACCACGAGACAATCTATTTGAAACACGAGACATTTGTCCTGTAGGAATACTAATGTCTACAAACAAAAAAAACAAAGGTTTAAGAGAAAATGAATAATGATATATGGAGAAAGAATAAAAACTGCCAAGAAAAAAATAGAAAAACACAAATAAGAAAAAACAAATACACATTCTAGAGATATAGGGAGAGTTAGACAATATAATAATATGTATATAGCAGAGTACAAATCAATTAAAACAAACTTACCAGAAGAAACTGAGTTTCGAGCATGATTCTGCATGTTTGGAGTACTATTTTCATCTGCAAGTAAGTGAAGAAAAACACCAATTTTGCACACATATAGAATAACTTCATTAAACAAAAGATTTACAAAAGGAAAAATTACAACAAAAATCTACAGAATGATATGACTGAATAGATCACCATTGATAGAAGAATTTGGAAGAGAAGAGCTCGTAATAGACAAACGCTTCATTGCTTAACGCATATAATTGGAATATATGGGCTAATTAAACGAATGTCGATGAAACCGCAACATAACAACGAAGGACATATGAGGTAGATGAACGTGAAAATAGAATACTAAAAAAATTCATAATTACTTATAAGAAAGAAACTTGACTAAATTTCAGTGACGAATCCTTCAATAAAAGTAGAGAATATGAACCAAAACACGTGAACCAACCAAAGTATATGTTACCAATGATATGTCAACTTACTAATTAAATGCCCACCACAATAAATTCATTGTTGATATTTATGACATTAATAATTTGTTGGTCAAATGCAAATGATAACGAAGAGTTTCACTATAAAAAGTTGTCAGCATCAATGAGTTTTAATTGACATTAGCTGACGATTTATTGAACTTCCAATACACAATAACTATCCTATTAAAACATTATTGAACTCACGCCAAATTAGTTGTGTCAAAGAGAATATCTTAATAGTTTTTTTAAATAAGAATATGAGTAGCACTACAATAATAAATGAAAATATACTGAAGAAATTGTTTTATTACCATTTTAGAGCCAAACATTTTTTTTTTGAGATAGAAATACTGGAATTATGAAATTCGCCAATTTCCTTAGGACAAAGCTGTAAGTAGACATGATCGCGGGTCGGGCTCACTAAAATACGGGCCGGGCTTTAGGGGGTAATAACGAATTAAAATCAGGCCCGAGCCCGGGCCCGAGCCCGTTTTAATTCGGGCCGGGCTCGGCCCGTTTTTTATAAATGTGGACCGGGCTTGATTGCGGGCTTTTTTATATAATTTTTTTTTTTTGCCAAACTTTTTTATATAATTGAAAGTTGAAACAAAATGATCACACACTTTGGGAATTGGAAAATAAAATTGATTGTGGAATAGGAATTGAATGATTCATTTGGAAAATTGGAGTTTCAAATTGAAACTTTGGAAATCTGGAAAGAAATTGAATGTTGACAGCCATGAATTGAGGAGAATAAGGAAAAAGGGGAAGAAGGGATTTGGAAATTGGATTGCATTTGATGTTATGTTTAATTCAAAAAAAAAATTCGGCTAAACTTATTCATGACTGTTTCAATTCATTAATCATATTTATATGATTATATATTTACTTATTTAGGTATTGGTAATTTGGTATTATATAATATATATATATTAATACGGGCCGGGCTTTCGGGCCGGGCTGAAAAAAAGCCCGAGCCTGGCCCGTATTAAAACGGGCTTTTTAAAATTCGGGCTCGTTTTTTTTTTTGGGCTTTTATTTTCGGGCTCCTTTTCATTTTTTTCGGGCCGGGTAAATCGGGTCGGACGGGCTTTCGGGCTCATGATCAGGTCTAGCTGTAAGTGCAGTTGAATAATGCACAAACTTGACCAACTAAATGAATTGGACTAATATATAGTTCTCAATAATGTTTCCTCTAGATAATACTTTGTTAAAGTAAATGGAATTTACAATAATATAATATCAGACCATTATTGGCTGTCAAGATGCAAGTTGTTCTTAACTGTGAGTATTGCTTGACTCGCGATATTACTTGTTAGGTTTTGTTGAGATAATCACTAACTAAAATGTTGAATTTAACATCATTGTCAGTGGTATTTAGGAGTCAATAATTGTGATACAAAATATGTCACAATACATTATGTACCAAAAAAAACATAAATAAGACAAAAATTACAATAAGTTCAACAAAAATACCTCTTCGACATAACATAACCAAACGAAATACAAACGAAAGACAAAATATAAAAAAAGAAGCGAAAGAAATGCAAAAAATATATTAATGACCTAGTCCAAACGATAGGATAACAAAAACACCACATCAAAAAAACAAAAGAAAGTTACACAAATACAATAATACTAGTAGGAAAATTGAACAACATTTTCCTGAAAAAGAAAATGCCAAACATCGAAACTAAAGACCAGGATGAGAATCAGCAGGAAACTTTTTCATATCAGAATAGGCACAAGAAACTTCAGCAGTTGCCGAAGAAACTTCCTTAACCAAGATTTGCTTCAACGTTGATTCATCAGACAAAACAGTTGAACAACCAACTTGAATATTGTGGTCTTGATTATCCTACAAATTCAAAAACTAAAAATAGTTAAAATACAAAACATAAACAGTAAAGACATGTCATTAAGACAGAAAATAAAAAGAAGATCCAAAAGCTGAAAGAATACATTAGTAATTGATAGCTAAAAATTAAAACATACCAAACAAATACAGAAACCCAAATTGAGATTTAACATTCTTTGTACAAAAAGGTACAATACCGCAATTTTAGAGTGGAGAGAAGACAGATCAAATAACTACACATTCATGAAAATATCCAACACAGTGAATTTCGGGGAAAACTTCAAAGAAGGACAGTCATTCATTTTCAACTTGAAAATGAATTTTTGACCCACAAGATCAGCAATGATAGACGGAACATGAGGAATGTACCCACAATCCTAATGACATAGAATAAGAATAAATCATAAGCAGACAATATTAAAAAATAAAAAAGACATAATGAAATACTAATGCATACAAAATACGTACGGTACAAAACTGGTGTAATAAGTCAAGGGCAGAGCAACGTAACATCTTAGTAACCTCCCGGTCACTTAGCTCAAGGATAACAGAGCCGGAATCATCAGAAACATTAACATCCAATTTGAATTTTGGTAAAACAGAATCAACAATGGCCCCGCATTCAAGACATATAAAATAAGAACCATTATGAACAACCTTACGATTGCAGACAAAACATGAATTGTAATACCAGCCTTTCTTTGTAAGTACTGCTGATATTAAGCCATAAACATAGCAGTAATCAACCTGTAAAAAACAAACGAAAATTAGTGAACCACGCATGATAACTATAAAAACAGAAACAATACAAACAAAAATAACTAACATCATTGGGAATTCCAGAGAGATGCTTTATATAATCTAATTCCAAAGGGACAACATCAACACCATCAGTAGCTTTAGATGGAGATTGTCTACAAAGACCAAAACTGAAGGCAGAGGAACAATCACCATATGCGCAATAAAACCTGACAATATAGAACATATAGAAAAAAGAATATGCAAAATATATGGTAATGGAACTAAAAAAAATGATGAAGCCGTACCTATGTAAGAAGTCAACATATACCTGAACTTGCGGGTTAATACACATACGTGATGCGTACAAAATATTGCAAACTTTACGATTACCAATACATCCTTAACGTAAAGAAAAGATCAATATCAGATAAAAATAACTTAAGAATCACACAGTCTCAATGCCAAAATAAAACAAAAAACCTGGAGCATCTTTAATCTTGCACCATTGAAGCAATATAACAATAGGATCTTCGTAGGAAAAACGCAGATAGTCAGACAACATTTGGCAACAACCATCCCAGAAAGTACAAGAAATCTTATTTGACCTGTACAAACCAAAATTTGGTATAGTATGTCAAACAGAAAGATTCACTCAATAGATAGTAATATAGACAAAGATAAAACAAATGTTAATAGCATACAAATACAAACTTACTGAGGGTCGGTAAGTTCAATGTCGACACACTTAATGTCTTTTCCTCCTATATAACATTTCTTCACATCTCCCTTATAACTCAGAATGCCAACTATATCTGGATAAGGAACGAAAAAAAATTATAGAACTAAAAAAAGGTATGTAGTAAAGGAAAAACAATTCCAGAAACTAACCAACCAAATAGCTGTCATCCCTTACACCACATGTTATATCACGATAACGCACGAATTGGAAACCATAATAAGGGATGCTAACATCATCTTCAACAACTCTAAGAACAGTGGAGAAGTTAAAATTGATCTTGAAAGGGTGCATGCATGTTCTGTAGGTACCGCAAACTGGTACAACCGAAAATTTCGAAAGAACATATACTTTCCCCTCTTCTATAAAGTCATTGAACTTAGTTAAGAAAAAATTCTTGATTTGGGCATGAATTTGTGAGCCCTGCATAACAATATTAAATTGTAAAATGGATTCTTCGCAAATGGAATATAATAAATAAATAGAAAGATTTCAAAGAGAAAATGAAAAATAAAACAATGCCACGAAAGGAGATAAAACATACAGAGCTGTCACATAGAACAATTTCTGAACTTGAAATTTGAGAAGGGTTACTTAGAGAGGGTAAATTCCAATGCCTCACAATCCTAACCTTCACCCTACAATGCTTGCTAAGAGGTGTTAAATCAGAAACTTGTTCATACCGGACAGGCATATTGAACAGTGACTTTGATTAAAAACAACTGAGATTCTAAGATTATGAAAAACTAATCATTTAACTGATGGAGATTGTGCCCTAGGGCCAATCATTTCATAAATATGTTGTGAACATATTAATTAATTTATAGAGATAAATTAATGGTTATCATATTATTAGCATGTTTACTATGATAACAGTCCGTGATTAATTATAGGATAATTAATCTAAACTGTCCCTGGTCGCTCATTCAAGTGGGAACTTGAAATGAACCAAGACCAGCATGACCTCGGTGCATAAAGATGCATGCACTAGATGCTGATACGAGAGTCATGGTGTAATTGTTGGGAATTCTAGGCGCCTAACGCAGCGGAAGCAAATATAAAATTAAAATAAAAACACGCAAGGTCCTAAAATTCCCGAACGGATCCGCTAGTAGAATTTAAAACTTTTAAGATAGTGGTATACCTCACGAGTTTCAATCGGTTGGTTGAACAAGGCGTGTTCCAGGAGTCCACTCGCAGCGTCCTCCCTCTGCCGGTAATCCACACGAACAGTTTCTTCGGGCACCAAGGTGCTAGCCTTCAGTTCTTTTCTCCAAAAGAACTAGGGACCAATCTACAGTGTATTTGAACTCAAGAACTCCTTCTTGATTCAAACTCCAAAAGTGGCGCAATGGAGAATTCCCACAAGAAGTCCTTCTTGTCTTTCCTTCTCACACAAACCCTAATTTTTGGCAACCACAAATCGAATTGCCTAACTCTTAGGCCAAGTCGATTTTATCCTCTCAACTCTTGAGAACCAAAAATTTCCTCACTTGGAAACTAGGGTTTTGAAGGAGGGATTTTTATCTCTCTCAACAAGGAGGATGAAAATTGCACAAATGAATTCTCTCACATATCCATAACCTAGGCGCCTAGCCCTAGGCTATATATAATTATTTTTAGACCATTATTATAATTCTAAATTATAATAATAATATGGCTTCATGACTTGAATTTTAAATTATAATATTACCATAATATTAAATTTAAATTCAAATCGTAATCTTAG
>QANZ01026234.1:0-12354 GCA_003254925.1 Chamaecrista fasciculata | reverse complement strand
AAAGATTGACTAAAGATATTATGGTAATATCTTAAATCAATATTGTTGGAAAATAACAAATTAGTTATAACTACCTAAGAGTTAGGTTTGTTATTTTGATTTATTAAATTCCAACAAATTAGAGAGGACTTGGCGCATGGGCTTGGAATCTTTTGGGAAGATTTGATCTTCCAATTTGATTCTCCAAGATTGCATTTGAATTCAAATTATAATATTAAGGTAATATTTTAATTAGGAATTCAAGTCCTAAAATTATGATATTATTGTAATCTCATAATTTAATAATTTGATAATCATATAATTTAGGAATTCCCTAATTATAATTATCAAAACCTCAAACCCTATATATATATAGCTAAAGTCGACTTTCCCCTAAGCCTCATGACACTTGGGAATTTCGACTTTGCTTAGCTAATTCACAAGAGCAAAAAGTCGTTTTTGGGTCTTGGTGAAGAGAGAGAGAAAACACAACCCTATTTTTCCTAGAGAGAGAAAGTGGCGCAAACCTAAAAGGAGTTTTAGGGTTTGTGACAAGGTTGTGTGAGATCAAGAATAAGATTCTTGATCATAGGCGCCATCTGTTCTTGGGAGTTCAAGAATTGTTCTTGAATTCAAGAACACCGTAGATAAGGTCCCTGGTTCACTTGGAGAAGTGAAGGAGGCTAGCACCTAGGCATCTCCAAAACTGTTCGTGTGGATCACCGGCGGAGGGAGCACACTCGGAGTGAACTCCTCAGCATCGTAGACACAAAAGTCGCCGATTGATTTGGGTAAAATTCTAGTCCTTTTACTGATACAGATCCATATAGCGGATCCTTGGGAAGAAATCACTATGCGCATATTCTGGTTTTGTTTAATTTTTAAATTTATACCTGTTTCCGCTGCGTTGTGTGCCTGGTGATTTCCCAACATTAACACCCATGTAATTCTGCAAAAAACAGAATTGCACAATTTCTGGAACATAACTTAGAATCATCAATATATAATGGAAATGATAATAAGCTGAAAAATATGTATATATAATGGAATCCATAATGGCTAAACCCATAATGTGAAATTAAACCAAAATATACTGGACACTAATCAATGCAAAAAATCATGAATATCCAATGAATATACCCGTGTGAAGTAAAACAGAAAGTGGCCATTTAAAATACCAACACCTTGAAAACAATTAAAAAGGTAAAAAACATAATTCAATAATCGGGAAGATCAATAAGTCTACAAAAAATATTTATTAACAAGTTGAAAACATATACAATGAAAATAAATAATTGCTTTCTCGAGACATATGGCATCTATCTCTAAACATCTATATTCTAACCACATCTATTCATAAATTGCTATTATCAAATGTTTGATTAAAGAGAATAAAGAGAGTAAATTAATTGATTGATTGATTGATTGATGAATGATGATTGATTGAAGTTACCATTCAAGTGAAGGGTGTCCGATGAGTCCGAGGAGGGGAATCAGAGTTACAATCCGAGTTCCAAGTGGAGGGTATCCGCCAATCCGGTCCGAGGAGTCCGAGGATGGGAGTCGGAGTTACCATCCGAGTATCCGCCAATCCTGTTCGAGGACTCCGAGGAGGGGAATCGGAGTAACCATCCGAGTATGCGCCGACCCTCCGAGTGGAGGGTATCCGCCAATCCTGGAGGGTGTCCGAGGAGGGGCATCGGAGTTACCATTCCGAGTGGGGGACTCCCGCCAATCCTGGAGGGGGATAACAGGCTGATCTTCCCTTTAAGTAGTTCTCTATTTTATTAATATAACTTTACAAATTTATTCAATCAAAATATTCATGCAATATCAATTTTTAGCCTCCATAAAAAAATAAAAAACGAAAAACACAGCGTGCGAACGCACGCGTCTCATCTAGTAATAATATAAAATGATAATTCAATCTATGAGACTTGATTAACTGATTTGTAACGCATCTGACAATGATGCAGATAAATGAAAACTTAGTTACAAGCCACAAAGTGTTATGAAAGAAAGGGTATATTTTATGAAACATATATTTTATTAACACTTAATTACTAAAGGTATATATAATAAGAATGAAGATAGTTGTGGTCCTTTAAAAATAACTTGTAGCTAAATAAAAAAAACTTGTACAGAGAGCAAACTTTTAAAAGAATTGAATAACATAATCAACGAAGGAACACTATGTAATTTTGATTAAACTAATGCATATCTAACTTTTACTTAACAACCTTGACTATAAAAGATAACTTTCCCGATAAAGCGTGAAACTTGCTATATAAAGTAAATGACAAATTCTCAACGCGTAAACAGAAAGATTTTTATGGAAGATAATGTTTATAATGATAGAAAAGATGGTACATTAAGAAAAACGAACAGAACCAACAAAGCAGGAATAATATGAACTAAATTGAAATAATAAAATCTGTAGTAGTCTATTAAAACTTGAAAAAAGGGCACAATACAACTTAGATGGATAGTGATAGAAAAACACCCTTACAATATTGTCTAAACATAAAATTAAAAGCAAATGTAACTAACTTAGTAGAATAAAAGATAAAAAAAAAGTAACATAAGTTCAACATTCGTATTTGTCCAGAACAAAAGAAAGTGATACTAAAAATAATCTATAGTTAATCGTCTGACTCAATCTTCACCATCTTCATCTTAGATGTTGAAGAAACAGAAGGAACTTCGCCGCCATCAGGAGAACATTCAAAATCAAAGTCATCAATAAGCCTCTTAGCCGGAGTAAGTAATCCATCAGAGTTATCTGCCAGATTATAGGACAAAGATTCCTACAAATCAAAATAAACACCACGTCAGTAATTAAAATATATAAACAAACAATATCAACAAATAAAAGAAAAAATCAAAATGGGAACAATATTTTAAACTGAACCTGATTAATATCTGAGAAAACAGCAGAAGGTCGACTACATGGAGAAACCTAAAATTCCACAAAAAATGACATTAATTAAAAATGAAAACAGTAGAAGCAGATGAACATCTTGAATTTATACCTCGTTCTTAACTTTGTTCAGATTGTACTAATCAATCAAATTCTCTTTATCAGACATCCTCATGACAATATACTTATGGTCAGCTTTAGAAAATCTCTCATCATTGACTTTCAATTTGAAAAGGAATTTCTTCCCAAGGAATTCATCAAGCTTTGGAGGATACGCTGAAGGATCTCCATAGTCCTGATTTGAAATGTAAACAATTATGACATGAGAAATAGAAATCTCAAAGGAAAAATTCCCAATAAAACGTGTCACAAAAAAAAACATACAGCAACTAATCCTTCAACCAATTCAGGAGCAGAACACATTAAAACTTGTGAGACTTCACGATCAAATAAGATCAACACAACACAGCCAGATTCATCAACAACTTTCAGTTCAACTTTAAACCTTGGAATAACAGCTTCTGCCAAACCACCACACTTTTCACAAAAAAAACCTTCACCATCAGGAACAACTTTCTTCCTACATTTCTTGCACGAATTATAATACCATCCTCTTGTTGTCTCAATAGTAAGTATAGTTCCAAGAATAACGCATGAGTTGATCTAAAACAAACAAAACATAATTAGAGATATAAAAAATAAATGTTGAGAAAAATAACAAATATAGAAAACTAACATCAGGAGAACAGGTTCCAAGATCATCAATGTTTTTGGCAACAGTAAGCGTGAGCAAATCTTCTTCAATCATTGGCATGCTTGACGAATTAGATATCTCGGAAACATTAGTTGTCAGATTTCCATTAGATGGCGCGTCCAGGTACCTGAACATAAGATGAAAAAAAGCATAATAAATGAAATACTTGAAGAAACTATAGAACTCATAGGAAACTTAAAAAAATAAGATACCTGGCCAAAAAATGGTGGCATTCATTCACATCAGGATTGATAAAAATTCTAGTGGAGTACAGAGAATTGGATAGTTTCCGCGCAGCATAGTTTCTTTTATAAAAAATGTTAAACAATGTCAAATAACCAAACATACAAACTAATGTCAGAACAATATAAACTTATAGGAACCTGGAAAATCCTTGATTTTGCACCATTGCATTAAAAGAACAATAGGCTTGTCTTTCAAGATCTTCAAGTAATTACTCAACAGATCACAATAATGATCCCACAAAGAACAAACAACCTTATTCGCCCTATAGACACAAAAACAAAAAAGTGTTACATATAAATTTTATATAGAAAAAATATCTAAAAGCATAAAGTGGAAAGATTCAAACTCGAGATCCGTAAGCTCAATATCAATCCTTTTGGAGACTTTTCTAGGTTTATTAGTTTCATAAACCTCACTCCTTCCAGTAAGCATTCCAATAATATCTGATACAAAAATACACAACTTTATAAAACATTTGAACTTCAAACATTACTACATAAAAAAAAAATATATAATATTAAAATAAAAATATTACTTACCAACCAACAAACCATCGTCGTGGATCCTAGAAGAAATATCAGGAAAAGGTATGAAATTGAAACCATACAATGGAATGTCCTTATCGTCCTCTAAGGGTTTCACAACAGTAGCAAACTGGAAATTGATTTTGTAGGAGTGAACACAGGATTTGTAAGCACCACCATTTTGCCCCAGTAAAAAATTAGATATGGCATATACTTTCCCCTCAACTAACTGTGGAGTAAACCTTGCCAAAAAACACTTTTTAACATAACCATGTATACGACATCCCTGCCAATGACAAACAATACATTAACAAAAGTACACAAGAACAAAACAAAGAAAAGAAAAATACAAATATAATTTACCGTCTTATCACTTAGCACCATCTCTAGACTAAAGAAGTCGGATGGATTAGTGTACGAAGGCATCCTCCACAGACGTATAATCCTTACTTTGATTTTCCAGACTTTCTTTAGAGGATTTAAGTCAACAACATTGTCGAACTTATAAGACATCTTGCAACACGAATAAGCGTTAAAGCAAAAGTTCAGAAAATATCATGAACTGAGAAGACTGAGCAACCGTGATTTATATAGAGCACAAAAGTTATAACCTAAGTTATACGACAAAGTCTTGGGGGTGCAAGATTCATCATTCCCGCTAACAAAATCTTGAAAGAAGTATAACAATAAATGTCTTCTCAAGAATCGAAAACAGAGGAGAAAAGAAACAACAACAAACTTCTTCTAAAATAGCACCATTTCAACAGATGTAACTTTAGGAATGACTAACAACCTTTGAAATTCCAGAATTAAATATCTTAATGAAGACAAATGTTGCAGATAAATTAATGTGAATTAAATTATGTTGTTAACAGATTAACATTGATGATTCAAAGAACAAATAGATAGGATAAGGTTGCTGAATTAAATCTCAAGGCCTGTTAAACTTTCGATGGAGACTCAAATACAGATAAAAACTGTGAAATAAATGTCTCCTTCATGCTTCTTGAGAAATTAAAAGTTCTTGTTATAAGTTAATGAATTAACCATTCGATGATTTCAAATTTAGTTTAAAGAGTACCTTTTATGAGACCTGAAAATAGTTATCCGTTTGCAATTTCAATTTACCTGTACATATATATGACTTATAAGTTTGTTGATTCATATTCAAATAGTTGTAGTTTGAATTGATCTGGTTTGAATTCCAAAATAACATTGTAGTTTTTTTTCTTAATCATAATTTAGCTGCGATCATATTCAAATAGTTCAACACTTTTATATTCCTCTTCTTATAAAATATTAATATGAAGAATGAATACAATCCATAAAGTTAAAAAACCTGTTTTCATAGAATGTGATATTAGATATGGTACATTTCATTGTAAAACAACAAATAAGATTGTAAAACAACAAATTGAAAACAAAAATAAGGAAAACATAATTGTGGAAAAAAAACATAATATTATAAAACTATAACAGCAATTATAATAGTTCAATAATAGTGTTGCAGAAACACCCATATGTGAAAACCAATATTCCAAAATACTGAAACATAAGAAACTTAAATAGCCAACTTGTCAATGTCTTATAAAAACAAAAACATATTAAACTACTACAAATTCTAAACTATTCAAGAGGGTCAGACTTCAGCTTCTTCGAATCTGCAGAAGAGGTGGCAACATCTCCATTCAGTCTTTTCGATGTAGATATCTTGGCAAAGTTAGGGTCAAGATCAATCAATTCAGTTTCCTATATACAACAATAAGATATAAAAGATTGTTAGCAAACTTTACTAAGCATAGAAACGAATAGAAAATGAATGAAAAACCTTGACAGGGTCTTTAAGAACAGTTGTGTCTTCTTTAACAGTTTCATCCTGAAAAAGAAACTGAAAATTATAAGAAAAATAGTTAAATTAAAATTAGCAGAGTAAAAAATAATACATTACCTTATTAAATTCTGTGTACAACTTGAACTTTTCAATTAAATCCTCATTCTCAGAAATGGCAATGACAGAAAAAGTTGGATCAGCTTGGCAGAAAGTGTCCTGACTTATCTTCAATTTAAAAAGCAATCTCTTTCCCATTAAATCCTGTATCTTTTCAGGAATTACTCTAACAGCACCCAACTCCTAATGTCCAAATGTAAATAATATGTTAATTATCAACTAATTAAATATCTCCTTTTCTAATATAATAGCATTTATAAAAAAACATTAATACATACAGATACCAACTCTTCCAGAAGATCAGCAGCAGAACAATGAACTAATTCAGAAATCTCACGGTCAAATAACTTGAACGTCGCACATCTTGAATCATCTAACACATTCAATTCTACTTTAAACTTTGGTGTAACAGACAGAAGCATATGCCCACAACAAATACAATAAAAACCACGATCATCGTGGATAACTTTCTTGGAGCAACTTGGGCATGCATTATAGAACCAGCCTTTTTTGGAGTCAACACTAAGGATCACTCCAAGAATCACACAATACTTGACCTGCAAAATTAAGTAATAAATCAGTTAAGCATAAAACATAACAAATATAAAAACAATTTGTTAGGCAACTAAATCTCACATCAGTGGATAGTTTCACAAGTGCACTCAAATTCTTTATATTAGCATAGTTCAAAATGTCATTCTCGATCAATTCACTTGATGACTCAGAATACCAAGTAAGGTCGGAATCAACAAAATCATCCCCAGGACCGTCAAAAAACCTGTCAATATACTATGATTAGTAAAACTGACATTTTAAAAATGATATAGAACATATGGACATAAAAGATACCTTGAAAGAAACATATGACATTCTTCCAGCTTTGGATTAATCAAAATTCTAGAAGGGTGACGAACATTGTAAATAGTACGCGAAGTGAAATCTCCTGTATCAATCAAATATAGATTAAGTATAGTTTAAAATAAACCTATATTTAAAAAATCAAATAAACAATGACAAAAAAACATTTGAAAACCTGTAATCTTCACCCACTGCAGAACAATAACAATTGGTTTATTTGATCCAATCCTTAAATATTCACTCAACAACTCACAGAGATGTCCCCTTAAAGTACAAAATAGTTTATTTGACCTATATCAAATCAAGAATCAACATATAAGAAAATAAGAATATTATACAAAAGACAAACAACACAAAAAAGATAAATATTTAGTACAGTAATCTTACTCAGAATCGGTAAGCTCAATTTCAATAGACTGTGTCAGTTTTCCATCAATGATTGAATGATTGACATCACTCTTGCATGTCAACAAACCTATTACATCTGTTAAGAATAAGAAAATAATTGAATACAACAAACTAAGTAAAACGCCTAATTTACAAAATTAATAAGAAAGGTAAGAAACTAACCAACCAAGAAGCTTTCATCATAGATTCTAGCAGATATGTCAGGAAAAGAGATGAACTTAAAACCATATAAAGATATGGCAGGGTCATCTTGAACAGGTTCAACCAATGTTTTTTCCTGGAACTTGATTCGGTAGGGATGTACTGTAGTCTTGAAAGAACCACGGTTGGGAGATAAACAAAAATTTGAGATTACATATACTTTTCCTTCTTCCAAAAAGTCAATAACCTTTGAGAAGAAAAACTTAGTTACATGAGCAGAAATACACACTCCCTTAAAGAAAAAAAGAAACAGATTAGTAATTCTTATCTATAATATATTGGTTATTGGTTAACAGAACAACAAATTAATATAGGGGAAAAAAGACAAAATATTTAAAATACATAAAACTAACTTGACCATCAGTAAGAACCATGTCAATGCTTGAATGATCATCAGGATGGAGATAAGAAGGCATCCTCCATAGCCAGATTACCCTGACCTTAATTCTCCAGCATCTAGGATGAGGGAATAAATCAGTAACATTATGAAATGCCATTTACAATAACAGAATAGCAGAAAACGTCGTAGACTTTGGAAGATAAGATAATGATTTGATAGAAACAGAAGATTGTGAAGGGTTTTGAAACACGAATGTCTGTATTTATATTGAGAAACACGAATTAAACATCAGAATTATAATAGAAATAAATAGGCTAGATTCATGCATGCATCCAAATAACAATAAATAACTGCTGCTGACAGTTACTTGGAAAAGGAATAAGAAACAAATCGTTTGAGATACCAATACATGTAAGGTTATTAGAAGTCCTACAATAATGGTATATTTAAAGCGTAGAAACGAATCACCTGCTTATTAATATCTGTCAAGAATCTCAAACTGGAATCAATGAATCTCAATCGACAGATTCTAATTAGATATGCTTTATATCAATTTACAATAACTTTTCATAAAATTCATAATTGAAATTAATAAAAAGTAAATAATAAATATTTACCATGCCTAACTCATACATAACAGGTAATGTGAACTCAGGCAATAATTAATTACTCTAGCCTATCAATCTATTTATTGGTTACCTAAATTTTAATATAAGTATCTATTCAACTCCCAATGATTAAATAAATAAGTAACTGACTTTCTAATTCATATTTAATCAAATTTTAATTATTTAAGATTTTAGGAATGCAGATAGTGATTGGATTGCTATATCATAAATAGTAATGATTCGTTATATGATTCTAATATAGATTATTTTTCCATAAAAATAAAAATAATAAAAATCGCGGTGAAATAATCTATATAAAAACACTGAGTTGGAAAAACAGATTAACGCTTAAATAGAATATGTAATAATTAAGCATACATTGATTGCAATATATTACATAAAGTTTAATATCTTGGGTAACACAAATCTACAACGACAGAACTAAAAGATAACCAAAACATAAAAGAAATATACAAAGATAAAAAGCGAAAATACATCTCTAAGCAAGTCAAAACAAATTGAAAAGAAACAAATTATAATCTCTGTCTACTGAGCATCTTTGCTTGACTCTGTAAATCTGAACTTCTTGACAGTGGTATCAGATAAACAAACATAAGCAGAAGATGAAACGTTGGCCTGAAAATCTGCTCTAACCCTCTTAGACAGAATAGAAGTCTTCATACAAGAGTTATGCATAAAACAACAAAATAAGATGGGGATGAGAAAAAAATAAAAAGACTACATGTGAATTCTACAATCTGCATTATATGTGAAATAAATAAAAACGAACACCCAATACAACCATCAAATCAGAATATAGTGTGCACATATCTGATGGAAAACAGAAAAAAGTTACATCTCCTACAACTGGAATAAAAAAATAAAATATAGGTCGGCTAAGAAATTAAAAACAGCAACCTCAGCCAAACATCTGTTTACATTATAGTGTACAAATCTCTCACGAGTATATTGTACAACTAACTCGATCACATGAATCTTCCAAAAAAACTCCGGGTCTGACATCCCAGCAGCAGCACCATCTTTTAGAAGCATTAGAACAGTGCCTCTGAAATTGGAAAAATATAAGAAACCTATCGCAATGCGGGAGTTCAAACAGCACAGTAAAGAAAAAGGAAGGCACATCGCATAATAGCAAACGAAGGGCTACTTATAGGTGAGATGTTTCTTGAAGATCAAGAAAACAGCTGGGTAATAAATGGTAACAAAAACTGTGGATTCGATAATAAAAAAACAAAAAAGAGGAGGATAGTGAATCGGGAAAAAATAATGGATAGTCAATATGAGTCATGAAAAGATAGCTCAATAGGGAGAGAGAGGATGAACGGAATATTGAACAAAAAAAAAAACGAATGGGATATGAAATTACTAATCAGAAACTTTGTACTGGTAAACGTACAACTAAACACTTGTAGAGAGTTTAATTTAATGCAATTCAATTGTAGAGAGTGTTGTGAAATTTTGTAGAGACACCAGTGATTCTGAGGATCAAAATAGAGAATATTTAGTTTGAGGGCTTTTATGTAATCATCGATTCATATTAGTTTTGCTTGAGATACAAATGATATCTAACCAAATCAATGAATTATTTTAGATACTCTTGTGAACCTGAAGATCAAAATAGAGAATATTTGATGAAAGGGTGAGTCTCTGTTTTAAATCTTTATAGCTCTTGATCTCACAATACATTACAACCAAACAAAAAAGGTTTAAATAGAAAACATTCAGATAGAAGACATAATACAACATAATCTAGTAGACCGAAAACAAAGAACCATTACTTTGCTATAAATTATCTATCATTGACTCTCTCTAGAATGTGGTGTATTTTAAATACATCTTATTAATCCTTCAAACTTCTTATTTACAGATATCAAGATATGATTCAGAGAATAAATAGTCACCCATTGAATAGTTCCTACGAAAAGTCAAGGTTGGTATCACCTATTAACCATTATTGATATCTGCATTGCTATAAATAAAGCATATAGTAATCATAAGAATTCATGTGATTAGATTTATACTGCTGAACCTCATAAGGAGATTAATAAACTTCAAAATTTTATAGCTCATGCTTACTTTACAATGAATGTGATATGAATACTGGTATTATTTTCTTGTTGTACTCACAATGCGTTTTATTTACAGATAGATATATATTTCTGTTCTTTTAGATTTATCATACATAACAAAATTGGGATAGGTCATCACTGTTGCAACAATACAGAAATGAGATAAATAACTTAATATTATTTATAAAATTCCTCAAAAAACATTGGTAGAAATACTTGAACTACAATTTAGTCATTAGGGCAGACCTACTTAAACAAATATTAAAAGAAATAACTCAGAAAGCTTCAATATTGAAAAACTAATACAAAAGGCTGCTGGTATCCATTAGATAACTGCTGATTCTTCTTCAAAAGAGAATTGAAACATTTAATTCTCTACAGACTCCTTCATAGAAAAAGAAAAAAAGGAATGAGATTCAAAAAACAAATGGAAATATATAACTTTGACTACAATGAATAGATTCAACACAATACACAATCTGTAAATTTCAACAAATGAAACTATTAAATTACCTCAACTGATTGCATCTTTTCTCTAAATTTTTCTTTAAGAACTTCATTGTCAGTAACACCAATAACAGAAAAAATTGGATCAGGTGTCGAGAAACTATCTTCAGATAGCCTCAATTTAAAAAGTAATTGACTTCCTACAATTTCTTCAATTTCTTCAGGAAAAAAGGTACCAACACCAGAATCCTAACAACAAAAAAATGGAATAAACTCAGTATCAAGAAATTAAACTGATGAAATTACAAATATTAGGAGTCAAAAAATTGAAAATTAATAAAGCAACCCTGTTCGGAAGTAAATCAGATGCAGAGTAGCTTAGTAGTTTGGAAATCTCACGGTCAAACATTTTCAATTTCCATTCTTCAGAACCATTTAAAACTTGAACTTGTACACAAAATTTGGGAACGACAGATAACAGAAGATCGCCACAATTACTACATAAAAACCCGAGGTCACCATCTTTTACTTTATTCATGCAACTTTTGCATGAATTAATGTACCAACCCGAATCTAAATCAACACTCACAATAACACCAAATATCACACACCAGTTTATCTGTAAAATAAGAAAATAAGTCAGTTTATTTGGAACAAAATTTTAAATGTTAAAAAAATATCAAATAACTAAAACTAACATCAGTTGATAATTTTCCAACTGCCCGAACGCTTCTAACAGCAGGACTTTTCAGAATATCTCGTTCAATAAGGAGACTTGAATTATCAGAATACCAATCAAGATCAGAAGAAAAAAACTCTTCCCTAGCAAAATGATCATTCTGGAGAGACATTAAGAAAAACAGAGATTCTGAACATGAAATTTTTAATATAAAGAAAAATGCATAGATTATATTACGATCAAAAGTACTATTTATAGAGGAAAAAATGGAAAAAATAACTTTATATTAAATATTAGAGATATATGAAGAGGCAAGGGAACTAATTGTCATTCATTAGGGAATCTGAATACT
>QANZ01026228.1:43430-58793 GCA_003254925.1 Chamaecrista fasciculata | reverse complement strand
AAACTATATATTTCAATTTTAATTTTTAAAAATTGAATTATTGAATTATTAAATATTTATATATATACTCTAGTGAATACTTATCTCATCATCAATTTTCATCACCGACCACCTATTAATAATACACCCAATAGTTAATGTTCCATTATCCCTATCCCACACCTACTCACTAAATCTACACTCATATATATAGCAAGAAAACAAAAATTTAGACTTGTAGCCTTTGCGTTGCATGCAGGTGTGTGATTGCATACCAACACATGGTTGATCCAAGTGCTAAGTGACTTGATATTGTTTAAGCAAGATCTCGTATTTGAGTCCTTCTAAATGCAGTTATTTTTATTGGGAGACTCACCCATTATAGTCAGGTACACGACTCGGGTCGAGTCCGAATTAATCAAGGGGTAACCTCAAAATACCGGACAAACAACTAAAAAAAATTACAAATTATATAATGTATATATATATATGGGATTTCTCACATGAGAAAAGAAATTAAATGAGGCATACACCCCCGGACACACACACATAGTATTATATATTATTCTAGCGCTTAAATATATGAATTATTTAAAATTCATTTCATATAAAAAAAAAATGAATTTTACATCAACTGTCAATTTTGTTCCTAAACTTTTCTGTTGTCAACTTTGTCCCCAAGCTTTACACAAGCTATCAATTTTATCCACAATCTTTTTTTGCTGTCAATTTCGTCCCCAAACTTTACATCAATTGTCAATTTCATCCCCGATCATTCACATTTTCGTCAATTTAATCCTTTGACTAACTTCTTTTAATAAATTAACGACAGACTGCATCCTGTTTTTGAATCTAAGTTGGGATTTGAGTTTCTTTTTCTATCAATTTTACATTATATATCATTAGCCACATAGATTTTGTCGTCAATATTTGGCTAAAGTAAGAGCAAAGGATAAAATTGACCAAAATGTGAAAGATTAGGGACGAAATTGACAGCAAAAAAATATTGGGGACGAAATTGACAGCATGTGTAAAGTTTGGGGACAAAATTGACAGCAGGCGTAAAGTTTGGGGACGAAATGAATACTTTTGCCAAATGATTTATCTTAAGAACCTTTTGAATGGTGGAAAATGAAAAAAAATGACAAAACCTCAAATTGATCTCAAATGTATGGGGTGTATTTTAAATTGGTTCTAAATGTTTCATTTATTTATAATTGGTCTAACAAGTTTTTATAATCTCTCAAATTTATCCCAAATCTACTTTCAGGATGCGGTTTGATCTCATTTGCTAATGGTATCAACTGGGTGGAGATAAATACTTTTCAAGAGTTAACTCATAAAGTTTCAAACTCGTCGTATTCGAACTTGAAATGAAATAAATATAACAAATTTTGCTTATTTGACTGTGTGAAATAAGTAATCCACTCTTGAGACATAATTTAACTTGACCTTGTTTGATGGCCCCAACTGGATAGAGAAAGTACTTGTAAAAAGATATAACTCTAGATTCATCGCATTTGAAAAGTGAAACATGTGAAATATGACCACATTAGTTAGTAACCAATTTGAGAAATTATAGAAACATGTAGGACTAATCTGAAACAAATGAAATATTTATGACTAATTTGAAAATCCATCTCATACATTTGGGACCCGTTTGAAATTTTGACCAAAAAAATCACCAAACTTTTTATTGATTTTTATTAAAAATTTTCTATTGCTTTTAAATTGAAAATTAACCGAAACTTATAATTATCTATTGTTATATTAATAATAGCTAATGCATATCTTTAGTTGAAAAATGAGAAAATTACACAAATGAACAATTTTAAAATTTGTTTTGCCACTTTTTATAATTAAAAAGTTTACCTAATGAATTCAGTTAAGGAAAATCATATATATGCCAAAGTTTATTTTTTATAATCAAGGATATATATTTATTTAATTTCACTAAACTAAATTACTTAATTAGATGCATCTATTAATTATTATTGGTAACTATACTATTCTACGAATTATAAATAAAATGAAACAAACTCCAAGCACATTAGAATCCATAATAATGTTTCTATTCCAAATACCGAATAGCTTGATTAGGATATATATATATATATATATATATGCAAATCATATATGAAAATCGGATATACTTAACTATATTCATCAATAGTATTAATCTAAACAACAAATTAAGTTGACAGCATGTCAAATTTTAGCATGTCAATTTATTTCTTTTAAAAACAAAGAGTAAATTACAATTTGGTACTCTGTTTTATGGATTGATTTTACTTTGATACTTTATTCTTTTAAAAGTGACATTTTGGTACCTTATTCTTTGCACCGTTAACACTTTAGTACCATGTTCTATGAATCTATTTCACTTTGGTACCCTGTTCTTTCACGATTTGTAACCCTATTGTATCTTTTTTAGGGTACTAAAGTGTTGACGGTGCAAATAACAGTATCAAAATATTACTTTTGAAAGAACATAGTACCAAAGTAAAATGATTCATAAAACAAGGTACCAAATTATAATTTACCGTAAAAAAATTATATAATGAAAATAGATGGAGTGATCATTAATTTATCAATCAGGCTTTTCACATCAAATGCCTGACGAGATATATGAGTGACAACTTATGAGTCGTCTCATTTTATTGACAAATTTAAAATATTTTTCAGTCTTTTCAGACGTTCATGTAATTGGATTGGAGATAAAGCTTTAAATAATTAGTAGCTCCAATTATATTTTTTTTGGCAAAAATATACATTTCATCCCCAAACTTTACATCTGCTGTCAATTTCGTCCTCAATCTTTCACATTTTTGTCAATTTTATCCTTTGCTTTTACTTTAATCAAATATTAACGACAAAATCTATGTGGTTAACGATATATAATATAAAATTGATAGAAAAATAAACACAAATCTTAACTCAGATTGAAAAACATAATACAGTCTGTCGTTAATTTATTAAAAGAAGTTAGTCAAAGGATAAAAATGACGAAAATGTGAAAGATTGGAGACGAAATTGACAGCAAAAAAAAATTGAGGACGAAATTGACAACCGGTATAAAGTTTGGGGACAAAATGAGTGCTTTTGCCATTTTTTTTTATTTTTGTTGTCAACTGATCTTAATATGTCAAGTAAATACTAAATACATATGGTTGTTTTGCTGCAACATCAATAATGATAGTAACCAATTGTATGAATATTTCAAAATTATATAAAGTTGGTAGTTTTTGTTGTTTTTGCAAATGATGGTCAAAATATCATTTGCAAATAATTTTTACTTTTGGGGAATTTTCTACTTCTTAAGAAATATATATGTTACAATTATAATTATTTAAATATATTTATCCAAATAGTTTTTAATAATAAATAATATAATATATATAACATTCTTTCAAGTTACTATAATTATTATATATTTCTCTAAATAATTGTATACCTCAACACTATTTACAAACGAAATAATGAAATAGAAATAAGGGCCCTAAATCATTTATTTTATAATCTATACATAAAACTTTCAAGCTAGTTCATTTTTTTTCCCCATATCATTTTGGAGGCTTTAAAAAGCTTCTTAACTAGCTAGTACTCAGCACTGAAAATTTTGGTACCAGAATGGTTGGACCTATATATTGATGATTTGATGTAAGAAGTTTTTTCTTATAAATGGCACTTAAGTATAATAATTAAATATGGTGAGGTTTTTAAATATTTTGTACCCGCACATAGTTGTATTATATATATATATATATATATAATGATAAACCAAACTCCTAGGAACTAAGAAAATTATATAAACATTCCGTTTTTGATTTATCTAAACACAAAATAAAATAATTTGAATGGTGTTTGTTGTATGTGTGTAGAAGTTAGAGCGAAGAAGGCGTTTCATTACCTTCACAAACTTTCACATGGGCTTTCTTCTCCAAACGGCACAACATGTGAGTGCGTTTTTGACGCCAGGTGGGCCCCACCGTCAATATTGTAATACCATCTGTGTCCTAGTGTAGTCAGCCATTACGGTGACGTTTTGATCCTATCCTATTATGTTGAGGGAGTCAAATGGTCCACACCTAACATAAAAGCAATCTCAACCGTCCATCTAATCTCCAGCTCATCAATGATTCACTCTTCTTTATAATGTAGTAATGTAATATGATCACCCACTCTTAAATTAAAGCCATCTCTCTCTATCTATCACTTTCTCTCTCTAGGATTCGCAGAACCAAAAATAGCAAAACCAGAGTGTGTGTTCTTTGTGTCTGTGAAAAATTGTGTGTGTGTTTGTGAAAGAGAGAGAATGAGTGACTTCAAACGCAGCGTTTCGACGATTGCCGCCATGGAAGCTGCTTCAAGTGGAGCTTCCATGTCGTCGAAGAAGAGGAGAACCAGCGGTGGAGGATCGGAGTTGTGCTCTGCCGGCGAGCGTCTCCGGAGCTCGCATTTGCGTGACTTGATGATGACGACGGCTTCACCTGCTAGTTCTCTGAATTCCGCCGGCACGGTGGTTTCCGGCGTTTTCCCCGATCGTGTGCTCAACTGCTGCTCCGGCATTGTCAAAACCACCACAGGCGTGGCTGTTAGCACGACCGCGACGACGGTGGTTCCGTCTTTAGATCTGGAGGTGCACTTTTGAATTTCTCAATATATATATATATTTATGTCTTATGTATGGTGTACTTTCGTTTTGTACTCTTCAGTTTTCACACTGTTCAGTTTGGTTTGGAGACTGGAGTTTTCTTGTATATGTATATATTATTCGTTATGTCTCTTGTATTTTCTCACCCGCCAAGCAGTCAATCAGTACTAGTAGTCATTTCATGATCTGAATTCCAGTTTCTTTTTATGATTCAATTTCTGTATCTTAAATTTCATAGTTCGTTGTTATATCATTTATATGTATTCTCAGTTTCTCACTAATGTGATCCCGATCGAGCAGGCCAAGGGTTTCGACACTGTAGATTCAACGACCAGCGATTTCAAAGCTTTCAGGTTTGTATTATACTTCAAACTTTCGGCGTTCTTCTCTTATTTCGCATCGATCATTTGATTGATTTAATTTGATATATATGGTTTGTTTAGAAGAGAGAGATGCTTGTTAAGTGAATTTTCGGGAGACTCGGAGGAAACGATGGTCTCAAAGGAGCGGAATATTCCGGCAGAGAATATTATGCCGTCGAAGGAGGAGATTGAGGAGTTCTTTGCAATGGCTGAGAAGTACGAGCAAAAGCGGTTTACAGAGAAGTAAGTGCTTGTTTTTGTGGGCGCAGGATAAGGACCTAGAGTGCGCACTGTACGAGCGCAAGAAGCGAACCTTAACTAACTAACAACTTTCCCTTTTTTTGCAGGTACAACTATGATATTGGTAAAGATATGCCTCTGGAGGGTCGGTACCAATGGGTTCGTTTAAATTGAAGATCAAGCCATGATGAACGAGAGCGCGAGGAGAGAGAAAGAGAAAGAAATAGAGAGTGAAAGAGAGAGAGAGAGAGAGAGAGTTTAGAGATAACTAAAAAGGGTGAAGAGGCTAACCTGACACGAGGTAAAACGAAATTGAGCATGCGAATTCTGGTTGATTGGGGTTGGTTTTTGTACAGCTAACCGCTTTCTCTTTTATCTGTATGTTGGAATATATAGAAGCTATAGCTTTCTGCGACATTGTCATTGTCACAGGGCACCTATATGGAAATTTCTTTCTGCAAGTGAAATCTGAAAAATGGGAAATGCAAAAAAAAAAAAAGAAGGAAAAAATAGCATTCATTCCTTGCCCTGATTGATGATTGTTATAAACATTGAGCGTCTCTTTCACAGTTTTTCCAGTAGAGTACAATATGAGTTTCAGCTAATTCTTAGGGTTGTTTTTATTCATAATTGGGGAGAAACTGGAAAGAAATTTTATGGATAAATTTCAATTTGGTGTTGAAAAAAAATTCTATGAAAAGTGTGTGTTTTGTTGGAATTTTCTTTTGGCTGTTTTCTTTTCTTTTCAGTTTTCCGCAGCTTCAAGTCCTTTATGGTATTCTTTTCCATTTGGCCATTTTAGAATATCCTCTCCATTCCAAGCTATGATTCCCCCCTATTTGGTGGGGACCATGTGCGTTGTACATAAATTAAGAAATGCCTGCATATATATATATATATATATAAACTAATTAAAGTCTTCTCTTCTCTCTTCACTGTAAATGATTGAAAGTATATATCAGCCTAAGAACATGCACAAAATTAACAACTGCTTGAACAATGACCACCCAACCTCCAGCCTATAGTCTATATCATAGACTCTATATATCTATAACATATATATATTGGCTGTACCTATATATGTATTCAAATTCTTGGATTATCTTGCTCAAGTGGGGTACTATATATAAATGGTACACTCTATAAGTTGATGAATTGACAATTCTGTCACTGATCAATATAATGCTTGCATTGGATATTGATGTTTCAAGTGAATGAATTAATTAGAACTCAGAATTGAGATGCCATTTTCATGCACTGATAGATGAAAGTTAAAATCATTCAATTAATTAATTCACCCAATTGTGCTTTATATCTGTTGATGATGATTTCAAATTAGGCTAGGCTATAGGCAAAACATGCAAAGCAAAGTAGCTATAGCTTTTTATGTGTGTGGGTGTGTGTGTGGGTTTATTATTATTATTCCTCTCTTGTGATCCTTATATGTATATATATGTATAATCTTAACGGTTGCCTGGTAAAGCATATATATATAGACGTGACACAATATTCGTTGTGCAAGATATGAGTGAGGCAAAAGAGTAACAAAGCGTGGCAGAAGGTATTGTCGGAAGCCAAAGAAACAGTGTGCCTACTGCCTAGCCCCCCTCCATGTACAATATCATCATTACACACGTGTCCCAAATGCTACCACCACCACTACATACTCTCTCATCCATGTGATCATATATTTACTTACCCATATATATTTATAGAAAAGAGATTAAAATCCCAAAATAAAAAAAAAATATAATGATGAGTGAAGAAGGGTTGCACGTGGTGGTGGTGGTGGAGTAATCGCGGGGGGATTAATTTGCTTTGGATCTGATGCCATCTTTTTAATGCCAATAATGTACTCTACATTATACAAACAGCTTTGCAGAGAGAAAGATGAGAGAGAAATATAATTAAGAGAGACAGAGACAGCTCTATTGGAGAAGATGGATAGATTAGAAAGAATGTTGCTTATTAATGAAGGGAAAAAAAGGTAGTTTAATTTTGGGTTTTGATGCACATTCTATGGAGTACTACTACTCCCTCCGGTTCTGAATCTGTGTGTATTATGCCTCCTTTTTCTCTTCTTACGAAACTGATTATGACGCTAACAAGGAATTACTGTGGATTAACGTGGCCAAAATTAAACTCACAACTCACTAATCATCAATTTAATTAAATACCATTCATCTCCAATCCCCATTCTTGATCACTTTTATGTCTCGGATTTCAGAACAATATACTGTATATACATACTCTTTACGACTTTACCTTTTCCAATTAGTGTATCGAAGGATTCAAATTATCCCATTTTGTTGTCTGTAAAATGCTGCTGCACTAGAAGATTTTATTTGTTTGTTAATTCATTTCGATATGTATTTCGGGATAAGAGCAAAATTGTCTCCGTTGCCAAACATGCCTCTCTATATATCTCTAATCTCACAGACTTTTTTGTTCAATATTCAGCCGGCAACTAATTTTTTTAAGATTTTTTTTCTTATTCAAAATCATTTTAAAAATTAATATACGAGAATGTTATTAACATTATTATATTGACTTAAATATTACTTAATGTTGTTATAAAAACAGGTCAAGCTATATATAGACTCAAATATATTAATTTGTTCATTGTATTCATCCCTTATCATAGAAAAAAAAACTCTTCATTAATTTTGTTTATTCATTATAGTTAGGCTGTCCCTGAATTTTGTTCTGACCATTTACTTTCCAGTGATTCTAAAGGCGTGCTCTCTCTCTATATTGATTAATCAAACTCAAGTTAATTATAATTATTTTTTTAATAATTTGTATATATTGGATTACAATTTGGACCAAGCCAACACTTGACCCAGTGATCATGTCTAAATAATAAGAATGTAAGTAAAACCATCAAATTGACTAATATGCATTAATACTTATAATTAATATGTGGTGAAACACCACAATAGCTAGGAAATGATATATATATAATCCTATAAAGATGCACTACTTTGCTTAATAGTTTATGTTGTTTTACAATTATTATTGTTGTTGATACTGTTGTGGTCATTTAATTTATTATTAATTTTGATGTGAAACAGTTTAAAGAGCAGAGTTGGCATAAAGTCATACGGATGTGTAAGAGTAGAAAGAGTATTTATTCCCATATTTATGAGAGGTCATTGATTCACTGCTCTGGTAGTGTTAGCTGCTTTATATAGAACAATAACAACAAATAAATATTTAATCAGGATTTTAGGTTACAAAGGTGGATGAGAATTTCAATTCCATTCAGAAGCCACAGGGTATTTTCTTTTCCTTTTCTTTAATTTTTACAATCATCTAAATTTCTTATTTTTGGTTTTCTTAGAGATCCGTGTCCAACACTCAAAGTAGCATTTTAATTTGTCTTTCTTAGTTCAAAACTTTAAATATTTGACCTATAGTAATTAATATTGATGTATGCGCTCAGCAAGCATTGATGTTGAGTAATGAACTACGTTTTTTTGGGCCAGATAATGAGCTATGTATTTAGTATTATATATTCAGGCCAAAAATAATGTATTTAGTATTATATATATAATTTGTAAAAAAAATTTGAGTTAAACTCACTTACGATTTCTTATATATTTAATATAATTTTTTAATAATTATATGACACGTGATAAATTTTTTGTGCATAGCCAATTATGATAGAAAAAATATTAAATACATTTTTTACATGATTAAAAATATAGATCAATCTTACAATTAGACAAAAAAAATTATTATAGGCTATAAAAAAGATATCAAAAACTTACCTAAGCATTTACTTATGTATTCATTTTTTCTCAATTTGCATCTCCTTAAATTTCTTTTTCTAACTTGATCTTTCACAAATTGTTTTGTTATAAATGTTCGTTTCTATGTCTAGATTTTAACTAAAGTAAATGTGTGCCAATATAATTTTTTTTTATAGAATGTGTACCAATATTATTATTTTTTTGTGTCAGTTTTTTTTTTGGGCCAACTTTTTTTGTGTGTCAGTTAATATAGCATGCTATTAGCAAATAATATTTTGTCTTCAGTTAATGATAATATGTTATCAATTCAGTTAAATATTGACTAGAAATACTGACATTGACAAAAAAAATTGAAAGAGATTGAATTGATCGAAAACATATACATATGAGAAATCAAATTTAGAGAATATTAAATTGATATAATAGTTCTTTAATTTTAATTGTTATTTCAAGTTAATCCCTAAAATTTGAATACTATCAAAATAGTCTTTTTTTTAAAAAAATCAAATTAATTTATTTTAAAGAGAAAAAAAAAATCATTTTTTGACTTTTATTTTGGTAACACCGCTAAATTATTATTAAGTTAAAATGTAACCTTTTTTGTCTTTGTTTTGGTTAAAACTTTTTTTTTTTGTTTTTTGTTAAAAAATACTTTGTATTGCTAAAGTGAATATACTTTTTTGCTTGTTCTATACCTACAAGGCTACAATCCTTTCTCATCCTTTACCCACTCATCCATGATCATGTGACCCATATCTTCAATGTCTCCTAGACTAGTGGGCCCATCCAGGATGAAAATTCAAAAACACAAAAAAGAAAAATGATTAAAATACACTTAGGACCATTGAGTTTTAGGTCAGAAACACAAAATATTCATGTATTTAAAGAGTTGAGAGAGAGTTAGAGATAGATCATCTTACTAATCTTAGTTTCAAAAATTGATAGAGATATCACTTGAGTTTTTAAATAAGTTGATAGGCAAAGCATCTGAATTTTCAATTTCGATCACTCAACACTAATTAAATAGTCTCACTCTTTTGACACAATCAGTGATAATTGTACGGAACATTAATAGAATAATGTTGAAAACCGGAAAAAATATGTTTGTCAATATTTAAAATTATGAGATTTGTTCTATGCCTAAAATTCAAGGATAATAAATGCATTTTAACTAAAAAAAATTAGTTAAAATTCTTTATATCTTTTTATAAAATTATTTTTTCTATATATTTTATACAAGATGTTACCTTTTAAATTTGGCCAAAGTCCTATTTTGGTCCCTCAGTTATGCTAGGTGTTCCAAATTGGTCCCCCAGTTATTTTTCGTTCCATATTGGTCCCCCAGTTATTCAAAACTTGACAAAGTTGATCCTTTAACAGTTCCATCCATTTTTCTGTTAAAAAAAAAGACAAAATTAATTTTTAAATCCTAAAAGTTTAAATTTTTTGCATCAAGGACCTTTTTCTCTATAGTAGGACCAAAATGTAAGAAATAAGAAATAACTTGGAGTTTTTAGTTTATTTCACAAAAAGAAAATAATCTATCTCTCCCCTCGACATTCTCCCATCTTATATTCACCACCCCATGGAGAGATTTGGGTTTTCCCCTTGTAGCTTGATGAATCTGAAAGGGGAACTTTGTGAGTTTTGTGATTCATAGATGACCAAGTCAATAATTATAAATAAGAAATCTACAGATCTAGATGATCCAAATCTTCCAATAACCTAGTTTTGTAAGATATATACACATTTTATAGGACTATTGTTTCTCACATATTAACTTTTTTTTTTTAAAAAAATAAAACTCGATTTTAGCCTATTGTATATTAGCTTTTTCTAAAGTTGGTCCTTAAATTTGCCTAATGAATTTGGTCTCTAATAATTCCTTTTTTCATTATTAATGTAAATCATTTCTCCAATTTTTAATTGAATTGATAATGCTTTTTTTTTTTGTAAACATTGATAATGTTCTTTTGTTAATTGACGATGACACTATTAATAACTGTAATATCATTAATTGATGATATAACATATTGATTATCATATAAGTAATTTTTGTTTATCTTTCATAGCAATCATAAATTAATAACATTATCAATTAGTATCATTAACTAATTAGTATCATAAATTAATTGTGTCACGTAATTTAAGGAGAGTTCAAAAATCAAACTTCAAATTGACACACAAACCTGTAAGAACTAAGTCAAACCAGAAGTTTGGGTTATGTTGGTTCAAGTTCATGATTTGGTTGGATTCCAAATTTTTTAAAAGGTAAATTACACTTTGATACTTTGTTCTATGAGTTGGTTTCATTTCGGTACCAAAATTTACTTTTCCATTAAGTTTTGATAGCAAAGTTGCACATGACCATCACATGCACAGTAAAAAATACCAAAATATCCATTTTTCTCTTATTTTTCACAATTCAAATGGTGAAACACTCCAAAATCATCTCACTTCGAATCTTAGTGTTTTTCACGATTTGTGAATGTTTTAGCGTCTGAATCGTGAAAGTTGAGAAGAAAATAGACATTTTGATTTTTTACTGTGCACCTAATGGTTATGTGCGACATTGCCGTCAAAACTTAACAGAAAAATAAATTTTGGTACCAAAGTGTTAACGGTGCAAAAAAGAGGATACCAAAATGTTACTTTTGAAAGAACATGACATGAAAGTGAAACCAGTCCATAGAACAAGATACCAAAATATAATTTAACCTTTTTTAAATTGCACACTTGGAAGGTTGGGTTGCAAATTTTGATTTTTAAAAAACTAATCTAGGCATCTAGTCCATAGTTCCAAACTTTTAAAAGAGTGCCACTAGTTAATCTAAGTATCATAAATTTGTAAAAGTATCGTTAATTACAATCTAAATTTAAATTATTTTTCTACAAAAGGACAATTGAATTTACGAATGCGAACTAATCCAACCCAATTATTTGTGGGTTAAGTTAATGCTAGTTGAATAATTCAAAATTAAAATTGACCAAAAAAGAATAATTCAAAATTAACAAAATCACCCAACCCAATCTACAAGTCGTTGTGCGGTTTGAGTGAGATTTTACTTTTGAACACTACCCACGGTCACTACAGGACTAATACTAGAAAGAATTTAAGAAAGAAAATTCAAAAGGGATCAACTTGAAAAAAAAAAATACGTAAGAGACTAAAATAAGGTGTTAGACTCTTAGTCTTCACTTTTTCGCAAGTTTTTTTTTCTCTCATATCTTGCTTTGAAATTTAGGCTTTCGTTTGCGCTTATAATAAAATCTGCTCTGATTATAATCAGAGTATGGTTATAATCAAAGTTGATTATTTGTGCATTGGTGTTTGGATGAGAGTTGATTATTTGGTGTGAAATTATTAAAATGGGTATGTAATGATTGTGGTTGGTAGATAGAAAGGTAAGGAAATTGATAAATTGTATAGGGGTAGAAATGGAAGAAAAAGTTGGAAAAAGTAGGAAAAAGTAAGATGTGATTTGATTATAATCAAAGTGTGTTTGGATGTGATTGTTGCTTACAAAAAAATAAATTATGTCACTGTTTACCTCGGGAAGCGTGAAAATTTGATTATAATCATATGCAACTTTTGAGATGATTATTTTGTTTGGTCGAGCAAACTCATTTTGCCTACGAAATGGTAGACCGAAAGGACTAAATTGTATTAATTTCCCCACCCAAGCCTCGACATTTGGTCCACCGAGCGATAAAATAGTGGACCGTTTGACACAAGATGAGAGAGAAAAGAAAAACAGATTCGGACCCGAAACAAATATCTAATCTGCATTAATCCATTCTCTCTCTCTCGTCTCTCTATGGTCTTTCTCACTCTCCAGTCCGTTAGGTCTCCTCCTCCTTCCGATTATCCTTCTCCTCACCATTCAGTTTGTCTCCTCCGAACGCGGCTCCTTCGTCTCCTCATTTCTCCACCGGCGAACCCGATTCCAACCACCGTGTCACCGGCTTCCTCATCCTCCTCCTCTTCCTTTTTTACAATAGCGTCCCCATCTTTGGTGGTGACGATTCCGACGACTGAACAATTTCGACCGTCAACGGATTTGATTTCCACTGGGTTCCACAGCCTCTGACCTTTTCTTTATTTGTTGTTTGGATTTGTATTATTTAACATTTGTATTATTCCCACCATCTTCATAAAATTTGTTTTGATCATTGATAGTGAAAATTGCTATTTTCATCGTTGAACAGTAACTAAAATGAGATGGAAGAGTGAGATAAGACATGAACAAATGGCAGAAAATCAAAGAGAGACGAGAGAGAAGGAAGACCACAATGCTAAAATATCAATTTCACTCCTAAATTATTTGGTTAAAATAACAATTTAGCCCAACACAAAAATGAGTATTTACAAATTGGCCCAATATTGAGGTAAATGACCATTTTGCCCTTGTGATGGGTGATTGATTGTATTAGAGTATAGGTAATTATAGGTATATATATAGGGGTATAAGTGTAATAGAGTGTGTTTGATTATTAAAAAATCATGATTATAATTTGATCAGAAAAAAAACACAAACGAACATGCTTATTATGATTATAATCAGAGCAGATTATAATCAAAGCGCAAACGAACTGGGCCTTTAGTCTTTACAAATTTTATTGTTATCAATATTAGTCTATCCACTTAATTTTTAACTAGGTTAATAACACAGTGTCACTTTTAACCAATTGATCGATCCACACGCTTGGTGGCATTGATGATGACATTTTTAATTAATGACACAATATCCATAATTAATGATTTTTTCTGCAGTAGAATAGAAAAAAAAATACTTGTGTGATAAATAATATGATATAAATTGAAAATAAAAATAATCAACTAATTGTATCACATTATCAATTATGCTGATAACTAGATGAAAGGACTGGTATAAATAATAAAAATTCCATGAGGAATCAAATTGAGAAAAAAAATCGACATATATATATATATATATATAAGAAAGGGTCAAAACATTATTTTAGTCTTTTATATTTTGAATAGATTTCAATTTAATTATTTATGTTTATTTGCTCCATTTCAATTCTATATGTTTAACTAATCCTAGGATGATTGTCTTGAACTTGACTCGGTCATAGTTTCTGTTATGTATATGAGAAGACATTTTGATATGAAAAAGAGAAGGTGCCACATGTCAATCTTTCTCTCCCACATTGTTGATGAAGGAGGAAAGACATTTTGTGATGACTGTTAACCATGGTAAGTGTAGACACCCGATTTTGACAGGGCCTTTTTGTAAATAAATAAATTTTAGGCTACTTTTGTAAATAAATAAACCTATTAAGCATTCAAAATAAAATAAGAATTTTGAGTTTTCAAAGTCTTAATTTTAATAAAAATTCCCAAAAGAAAAAAAGAGAGTCTCAAAATAAATAAAGTTGAATAAAAATTAAAGAAAAATGAAATAAAAAAATATAAAAAAAGAAAAGGTAAAGAAAATGGTGAAAGTGGCAAAGTTGCGGTTTGAACCCACTCCCTTTTACCTTCTAAGCCTTAACTTATTACTTTATTAGAGAGTTGTGTGTCACCACCGCCAATGGAGGTGTGATTTTGCTGGATTGGCTAGGGACTTGAAAGAGAAGCGGAGCTTCGATTGTACTTTAATGTGTTGGTCGCTATTTCTTATGTTGGATTTTGGTGCTCAAATATCCACTCATGGGGGAGTTTGATTGGAAAGATCATAGAGAGATGAAGAGAACGACACTAGAACGACCTTAATAAAATACTAAATGCGCCAGTATGCGCCACTCAAAGTGGAGGCAATGAGAAGGGTGTGTGCCAGCGGTGCAAGCTTGTGGCACCACGTCGTAATTTAGCTTACATCGAGGATATTTGATTTCTGAGTTCTCTTCTTCTCATAAATAGGAGTGCCTCACTATTTCACTCAATTGCTCATTTCATGTGTGGAAATGGAGTTCTCATATTAGGAGAACTCACTTAGGAATATATTTTGTTTTTCTCTCTTTAGAGTTTTTCTTTCTCACATCAGTCGTGGAAACGTGGCTTTAACTCTAGTAGGTGAAGTCCACCATTTAGTGCAATCCATTCTTGCAGTTTGTTCAGAGGAAATCATTGGTTGGAGATGAGCCCTAGTAGAGTAGAGGCACTGGGAAGACCTAAGGTATTAGCGATGATGTCTAGGTTAGTAGCCTCCGCAATGCGTTTTATATTTGTCATCCTGTATAATTATGATTTGCATTTTGGTCCCTTCAAGTCTCGAGGCTTCAAAATCCAACATTTTAGCATTTGAAGGGAGCATGGATAGAATTACAATATTGTCATTTGTGCTTGAATCTCTTAAGAGGGACAAATTTCGGGCTAGATATAGGATGTGGGGGGGGGGGGGGGGGG